>JAMKCH010008519.1:0-29798 GCA_023653785.1 Ophioderma brevispina
AATTGATAATAATATAATACTAACAACTACTAGTACTATTTATATTTGATGGAATAAGCCGTCGCACTGATTGGTCTGGCTAACCATCTCTTACGCACATACGGCCGATCGAGATGACAGTGCGAGTATATCAGAACCATTGTTTTGGGGGGGGGGACTCAATATAATGTGGCAGAGTATTTCCCTCGACCTCGGAGGAGATTTGAGACGTTTTTCCTACAGATTCAAGGATCCACGGATATGGGTTAAGAGTCTGTGTAAGTTCAGTCGCTTAGCATTTTCATCACCGTGGACCCGAGGGAGGTCTACCAAATATGGAGATGAGTGTTACATGTGCTCGAAGCCTTCACTTAATTCATGGCGGTACAATTTGCCTCTAGTTGTTGTTGTTGTTCATGGTCATTGTTGTTGTCGCGTATCCTTCATTCACAATGTGACTATGTATTGGACACCCTGGATGTTGTAGAACATAATTCCTTGTGGGGATGTGAAGGCCAAATCTCGATCGGCATACTACAGCAGTAGTTTTGAATTTACAGTTGAACTATATTATTTTTTTCCTTAAGATCCTCACATTGTAAATTTGTCTCATTGCCTTGCAATTTAAAGAGGCATTTCGTGATTTCAGCACCTTCTGTTTTATTCGTTGATCACTAGATAGCCTTGAGAAACCCTTATAGATCCAATTTGACATCACTGATCCCGATCGTGCGGTTTGTGTTATGGGCAAATTCTTGTTTCCCACGTTCCCATAGGCCTACTGTGCTGTAATTTCTTTCCGTTACGGACAGAAATAGCCAATTGCGAATGTCTTACAGAGCGACCGAATTTGCACGTAAGATTTGGCCACACGTGGATTACTAAGGCTAACGGTTTCGATGATGATGATAAAATCTCACATGTTTAGGTAAGTTCGGGGACGAGGCTAGTGGATCACGAAATGCCCCTTTAATTTTGCATGTTTTTTTTTTTAATAAAAAAGTCTTGCTAGCTTGCATTTCTTTTAGTTTTTTGGAAGTTGTATTTTTAAAGTTGTATAAATTTGCCTAGGCTGCCTAGTTTTTTAATCTTAACATGATTATTTCCCCCCCTTCCCTATTTGCAATAATTAGATTATGTTATTCATTGGATAACTTAATTACTTACTATATTTTCTAATTAATGTATTTTCTAATCATGTATTTTCAACCTCGTTTGATTAATATTGTAATTTTGGTTGATATACTCCTTGTATTTTTTTAAATCATTAAGGTAAATCAATTTCATTTTGTAATTCTTTCTATAAGGTAGTTATTTTTGTAATTTAGATGTTTTATTCGTATTGGCCCTGGGCCACATGGAAGAACAAGGAGTATTTGTATTATCCACTGAATGTGCAACCCAGGCTAAAGAGAAATCAAACAAACAAACACAATTGCCGAGATCTAGCACGGATCATCCAATCTATACTCTCCGGCATGCACGTCGCAAGCTCATCTGTGTCTACCAGTGCCTGCGATCCTCTTTTCAGTATGTCTACGTGGTTTCTCAGAGAACGGGTCTACTTATACACAGCTCAGGTGGCTGTATCTTGACTTGGCAAGCTGCATCCTTCTGGTTGCACCTTGTCTCCCATCCCCCTTAGTTAGTTCCACCATAAGCTACCTAGATCGATCTGTGTTAGTGGGATATAAACCCACTACCACAGAGGAAGTGGTATTAAAACCACTGTATACATCTCCCGCATTAGCAGTGTGACACCAGATGCCATTTGTTTACATCCTCTGTCTTCTAATACAATATATGAGCCCGACTTACCTAGAATCACATAGACATGATACCACATAAATCCAAATGCATCCTTAGAACATTTTTTTTCATGCTCAATAATCATGAACATCAAGAGAAATTGGAAATGATGCACACGTTTCAGAGTTCCTGTGTTTATTATTGAATGAGAACAAAGAAGATGTCAAGAAGTGGGAGTCTCACCCGGCCCACCAATATTGGCCATTATTGGGATAACTATTGACTGGGAGCTCACTCAATTTTGTTTATGTTTTGGCGTGCAAGAGTGCCACCAATTTAAGTTGAACTAGATTATTTTTTTCCTTACGATCATCACATTTACAATTTGTCTCATTGACGTGCAATTTAACGAGGCATTTCGTGATTTCAGCACCTTCTGTTTTATTCGTTGTATCAGCTAGATATCCTGAGACAAGCTTTTTTCAAAATTTGAGCTGACCCGATCTTGCGGTTTTGTGTTAATGACAATTACTCGTTTCCCACTGTCCCATTGGCTACTGTACTGTAATTTTGTCCGTTTACGGACATAAATACCAAATTGCGAATTTCTTACAGATGCGACCGAATTTGCACGTAAGATATTGGGCACACGTGCTTACTAAGGCTAACGGTTCAGATTTATAAAAATCAACCATTGTTTAGTAAGTCGGGGGGTGATGCTGTGGATCACGAATGCCCCTTTAATTTGCAATGTTTTAATAAAAATTCTTGCTAGCTTGCTTTTTTATTTTTTGGAATTGTATTTTGAAAGTTGTATAAAATTGCTAGGCTGACTGAGTTTTTAATCTTTAACATTATATTCTCTATTCTCTCTAGTGTGCAATAATTAGATTATGTTATTCAATTGGATAACTTAAATTACTTCTATATTTTTCTATTAATGTATTTTCTAATCCTGTATTTGTCAACCTCGGTTGATTATATTGTAATTTTTTTGATATACTCCTTGTATGTTTTAAATAATTAGGTACATCACTTTCATTTTGTAATTCCTTTATAAGGTTTTTATTTTTGTAATTCGTATGTTTATTCGTATTTGGGGGCCCTGGGCCAACTGGAAGAACAAGAGATATTTGTATAATCCACTGAATGTGTAACCCTGGCTAAGCAGAGAAATCAAACAACAAACAAACAAATGGCCGAGATCTAGCACGGATCATCCACTCTATACTATCCGGCATGCACGTCGCAAGCGTCAGCTGTGTCGACCAGTCCTGCGTCTCTTTTCAGGATGTCTACTGGTTCTCAGAGAACGGGTCTACTTATACAACGCTCATGGGCTGTAAACCTGACTTCAAGCTGGCATCCTCTTGTGGCTGCACCCTTGTCTCCAACCTTAAGTTAGTTCACCATAAAGCTACATATATCGAATCTGTGTTAGTGGTATATACACCACTAACACAGAGGAAGTGGTATTAAAAAACCCTGTATACATCTCCCCGATTAGCGTGTGGACACCAGATGCCATTTGTTTACCTGCCTCTGTCTTCCTAAATACAATAAATATGAGCCCGACTTACTTAGAATCACATAGACATGATAGCCAGCATAATCCAATGCATCCTTAGAACTTTTTTTCCATGCTCAATATCATGACATCAAGAGCAAATTGGAAATTGTGCACACAGTTTCAGAAGTTCCTGTGTTATTAATTGACATGAGAACAAAGAAGATGTCAAGAATAGTTGCTCACCCGGCCATCAATATTGCCATTATGGGATAGACTATTGATGGGAGCTCAATCATGTTGTTTATGTTTTGGCGTGCAAGATCACACACAATTGCACTTATTACATAAGCATAGGCATGACATAAGCTAAGCTGTGTTGTAAACAAAATCTTGGTGAAACACAATCCCATGTTATTGTGCCCTTGTGAGTCTGTGGATAGACAGACGAACATTCGATGGGAGTCCATAACGCCAGAGTTATGAAAGCGTTGTCTCCAGTTGATATTAAGCTCTGGCCTTACATTCTGTGTAACAGCCATTGTAGAGACCTCTCCTAACTGGGGTTAATAACCATTCTTCGCTCCCATACGTAAATACTGGATTCTCCGGTTGCTGTGAAGAAGCTCATTTTACTTCTTGGGACCTCTTGTTTAGGGCTTTTTCCATGCACGTGCCTTCCTGAATTTTTATTGCGTCTGTGGATTCTACCCATGTTCCAAGGTATTTGAAGTCTTCGACCCTCATTCAGGTCTTTTTGGCATCAGAGGCAAAGCCCCGTCTATTGCATTTTGTTTCTCCCCAGATTAATTGCTGAACTTGCTGATTTGGTTACATAAGGGCAAATGTCATACGCAAGTCCAAATCGTAAGCGTGCAGGCCGAAACTCTCTGGACTTTCGGGCGTATTGTGGGAATCAAGTTCGATTTCCATTACTGATTGGGGCACGCCTCAGGGCTAATCAGGACGATAATAAAGAGAATTTGTGCAAGTGTACTTTCAATCAAATAAAATAAATTTATGGTATAATGAATTGTATTGATATAATTAATGCAAAAATTTCGTTAGAAAATGTACTTTGAGCAAACAGTCCGATAGCGGTACAATATGAGAAAATAGACACATATGAGAAAACACATAATATTTAAACACAAGAATGGTTTTATCATTATGAACGTGCTGTCTCACTAAACGGTTTGATATCGCCAACTATGTTAGGAACATTTCAAGCACATATTAGAACTTAAAACCATCGGAAAAAAAACGTTTTTTTTAATCACGTTTCAGTTGAAATATTTCAAAAAAGAGGTCTTTAAACAACCATAAAAAATCAAGAGGTTTTTAAAAATTGATGGGTTTTATGCTCAAAATAATTGTACCAAGACTGAAAAAAAAATAGATATGAAGATTGATATAAAACCACACTAAAGTGATTTTTTACATTATAACAAATGATGAACTGTAATAGAAACAATTTCAATTTTATTAAAAAAATACTAAGAGTGTCGTGGTGTGAGAACAGCTATTCAAAGACAGAAAGAAGATATTCAGTACACGCACATTAAATTTCGTGAAATACTAGATTATATATCATAACAACCAGATTGGTTTTTAAAGCTGGTTCTCACTAATACCACTTCTAAAGTTAAGAAATTTCATAGACCTGCCTGTTTTTTAAACGTTTTACCTCAAAGATGTTATAACATTTCGAGCGAACGTTTGAACTTAAATCATCAGGAAAAACGTTTTTTAAAATGTTGTTTCAGTTCATATATTTCCAAGGGAAGCATTAAGCAATTTTGTAAGTCTTTTAAAAAATCAAGAATGCAAGAGTTTTCAAAATTTGTCACGTATTCATGCTTCAAATTATTTTCTAACCAAGGCTTTGCAAAAAAAAAAAAAAATGGATTAAAAATTATATTTTTAAAAAATATGATAGACACACCACACTAAGTGACTTTTTACAATATGACAAATGAAACGGTATGTCACCTTTGCTCTTACGTAATTACGATGATGTGATGAAGAGTGTCATGATGTAGAAACAGCCATTTAAGACAGAAGACATTCAATGCATACGCATGAAACTTTTCTAATAAAAGCCTAGTTGGTTGGTTTAACGAGTGTCTCACTGGAGTTCATTCCCTTTATGCCTCAACTGGACAAGTATGGAAAATGTTTCAGTATCAAACGAGTCAGCAATTATCCATGCATTAGCGGATGATATACTTATGGTATGGTTTCGCATCACCTTCATCAGTCTACTACCATTTTGGCGTGTTGGTAGTAATTCTCTGCCTGATGATGGTATTACCGAAAATGACATCATTCCGTCAAATACTCGTTGTTGCTAGCTGTAATCATTCTTTGTTAGACTTTGGAACCCGTAGATGTCAGGTTTGAGTATTGCTCCTGCGGGTGAATGGAAGATGGCCTTACAATAAGGCATTGTGTTTTCTGTACAATGTACGTTTGTCCCCAGAAGCTAAGAAATAGCATTTCACACCCGGATTGCAACTGAGCACCTGTCACATGCAGGACCACAAAGGTCAATTTATTTTGCTATCAAAAACAAATCATTGCATTACCATGCAGAATGAACCTGAATGATAAATATTTAACTTGTCTGACAAATATGTAGCTTATGCCTTTAAGGTTACCATACAGATCTGTATCCAGACCTCATTTGGATGGCTAGAAGAATTTCCTGGACGAGCAGCAAACGCAGGTATCAATTGCCTCTACAGTATACAATTGGCCAGGCAAGTTCTTCCTAACCTCCAAACTTTGTCTAAATTCCTAAATGCTTGACATATAAATATTTAAAACATCAGAATATTACAAAATTTCAAGGCATTTTTTCCGCATTCACCAACAACTTTACAAAGAAAACCTCTATTCATGACGTAACACAGAATAATAAATCTAGCCTGCCAAAACAAGACCCTAAAGGACCTTTATACCGATCGGCCGCATAAAATACAATACAATTACAATTTTACAAGGCCAATCGAGACCCAAAGCGGATCTTATACCGATCTGCTGATACTCACCTTTGAAAAAAAGACTACAAATAAATTAACCAATTGATCCGCCAATCGAGACCCAAAGAGGATCTTTATAAAAGATCTGCGGATAAAATACACATACAATAACAAATTTAACCAGTCAAAACGAGACCCGAAACGGATCTTATATCGATCTGCTGGCACCACACACCAATTAAATACAGCAACATTTAACCAGCCAAATCGAGATCCGAAGCGGACCGTTATACCGATCTTTGCCGACACTCTAGAATCATATATAATATTTAAATTACCAGCCCAAACGGACCCAAAGCGGATCATACCGATCTGATATTATTACGATGAAGTTGAAGTACCCAATTGATACCAAGTGAACATAAAGTAATACACCTTACCAGCCAAAATCCAGCAGCAAAGCGAGATCCGAAGCGGACCTTATACCGATCTGCAGACTCTAATACTTCAAATGTAAAAGCCCAAATCGAGACCCAAAGCGGATCTTATACCGATCTGCTATTATTACGTTGAAGTGCCCAATTGATTGCCAATTGTACCTGCCAAATCGAGACCCCAAAGCCGGTCATGTACGATCTGCAAATACTATGTTTCAATTTATCCTGCCAAATCGAAGATGATCTATTACCGATCTGCAAATACTTTCTAACACCATATAATGTATGCCATTTAACCTGCGTAAGCGATTCTGGGGGTTTTTTTCTTTTTTGCTTTTTTTCCTGGGTGGGGGGGGGGAGCGAAAACCGGAGCTGGAACCAAAAAGAAATACCATAGATGCGGCAGACGGGACAGGCACAATGGTAGTGACCAAGTTAATTTGCCAATCGGGGACCCAAGCGTAGCGAATGACCGAAATGCAAGAGACATAGAGTATAGAGAGCGAGAGGAAGAGAGGAGAGCAGAGAGAGAGAGAGAGATATTTTTTTTTTTTTTTTTTTAATTCTTTATTTGTATTTTTATGTTTAAATGTATTTGGGAATGTTAAACCTTTTCCCCAAATTAAAAGTACCAAGGAAAGCCCCAAATATTGCAGGGAAACGGTGTTTTTTGGTAAAATGTGCATTGCATTATTTTTTATTTGTTTGCAAAAAGGATGTCACATGGACGGAAGGGCGGGGAATTTTAAGAAAAAAAAACTGACCACACGTCGCATGTGATGAAAATCAGATGCAAAATGTCTAAAAAAAACCCACCCAAGCAGTGAGCCAGAACGCTGCCAAGAAAATCAATGCTCATTAGCCAACCAATACAATACATGAGCGCGAACCGATTTGGCGCTTTGAATGCACTATTGAATACAATAGCGAACGGCAAAAATTAAATTACTGCCCTTGCACAGACGGCGACAACACTTCTTTAGCCTGTTGACAAACCCGTTTTCTAACGTTGCTCTCATTAAACGTTATTGTCCACAGAGCTAGGAAATAGGCATTTTCACCCCCGGATTGCAACTGAGCAACTGTCAATGCAGGACCACAGGTCAATTTATTTTGCTAATCTAAAACAAATCTTTGCATAAGGCAGAAATGAACCTGAATTGATAAAATATTAAATGGTCTGACAAATATGTAGCCTAAACCCTTTTAAGGTTACCATATATATCTGTATCCAGACCTCATTGGAAGGCTACGGAAGAATTTCCTCGAAGAGCACCAAACGCAGGCA
This sequence comes from Ophioderma brevispina, assembly GCA_023653785.1. Classification (NCBI taxonomy): domain Eukaryota; kingdom Metazoa; phylum Echinodermata; class Ophiuroidea; order Amphilepidida; family Ophiodermatidae; genus Ophioderma; species Ophioderma brevispina. The sequence goes on from JAMKCH010008519.1 coordinate 7,945, forward strand.
TCAATTGCCATCGACCTACAATTGGCAGACCAGTTTCTTCCTAACCTCCACACGGTGTTCTTATATTCTAAGGCGTTGACATATTTATATAATATAAACATCAGAATATTACAAATTTTCAAGGCAAGCCATATTTTTCCGCGCCCAAAGAAGAAAAATTTTTTTTTTAACATTTTTAAAATTTCCCACCCCCCCTTTTTCTTTTTTTTGTTTTTAAACCTTAATATCAGAAACCCAACCACTAGCCGCGTTGAAAGCAGAAAGAAATTCCACAGGGAAGTTGAAGAAGAAAAAAAAACAAAAGAAAAACGAGCTGCTTAACCAAAAGCACCCGATTTTTAATAAGTAAGGCCAAAATCATCCAAAAACAGCACCAAACAAGACGAATTCAAATGGGGGTTGAAAAAACATGGGAGAGGTCTTGATGTGTGACGTTTGACGTTCGTTTTTCGTTTCGTTATCCAATATTTGAGAAACTGCGAGCATTATCATTGAGATCAATTGTACAAGGCCTCACCAGCCCGGTTTTTTTATACATTTTATAATTATTTCCCCGAGATAAAATAGTCGACCAAAAAACATTCGACTGGGAGGTAGATTCAAAAGACCCTTATGTTTAGCCTGCTATGTACATAACTTTTCTCCGTTACTTCACTTGCCTATGTATCTACAAGTAGTGTAAAGTATAACCAAAAAACTTACTGCATGACATGTAAGATATTTAAGTCAGTAAAGACAGGACATACATAATGAAAATCTTTATAAAGCCTGCTGCAAAATATATGTCGGACCTTGACTAATTTTTTTCACCGCGAAGCGCATGTAAAAATGTTAAGGTCACACCACACCTCGCATTCTGAAAAGAACAGAAAGCCAGGGAAAGAAGAAGGAAGGGAAGAAAGCTAGAAAAGAAGAGTAGTTATGCTGAACATGTGGTGGTGGAATGGAGTGTGGAATTGAAATTTAAAATATAAGAAATGAAAGTTATATGGACAGACCCTAATCTAGCCGAAAAAACATTAGATTTCCAACGAAACAAAAAAAAAGAAGGAGACTCTTACCGTATGCCACATGCCCCTCCGACGATCTGCATCCCAGCTCATTATCCCGCCATGCTATCGCAAACGTCAAACCCCTTGAATTTCAGTTTAAGTCGCAACACCTACTCGAAGGTAAAAATAAGAAAGGAAAATCGTTGAGGTGGCAAAACCCCCCCCCCAGCGCAGAACCTAAATTAAAATTCTGACCCTTACATTTGCCAAAACCACAGGCCCGCCACCAAATTAATTAAGAATAGCCGAACACGGGAACCAAACAAGACAATGCGGCCATTTTGACAGAAAGAAAGGAGAAGGTTTTAATGGCCTATGCAGACACATACATGCAACAAACACGCAACCAATTCTAGTTTATGAGGGTGGGTTTGGTGTGGAATATTGTTGGATTTGGATGGTGGAATGGATGGAGGAATTGCCATCATTGAGGCTGGAATTGCATAATGTAGCGCAGTTTGAAAAACGGAAAGGCACGTGAATAAAATTGATTTTTTTTCAAAACTAAAATAATGAAACCCAGAACAGACAAAAAAAAAATTGTGGAGATAACGAATATTTTTCATGGATGCATGCACACGTGTATTCCCTACATTACAAACCAAAAAAAGGCTAGAAGAAAGGAATGCTATTAACACGGTTGCCAATATGCCCGAGATTTGCAAATTGACGGTAAAATTTTCACGCAGCACAAAGCCATTCCAATTATAAATCACAAATGTTACCACCGATACTCTATCTGACAGGTTGGTGTGTTTGGGTGTGGTGCTTTGTGTTTTTTAAGCGCCCCCTACCACTACTCCCTCTTCCCTCTTATTGAGTTCCCATCTTTAGCTCTATGATTTTCATTATGATAGCAGTGTGCTTAAATGGCTTTACTATATTAATGCCTATAGAGATTTTTTTACAGATTGTTGAGATTAATAGTTCAAAAACGCAATACGCCAACGTTATAAGCGGCAGAGCAATAGAAGGGAAAACGATGTCGGTCCCACTCTATGCTTCAATCAAATTGAATGTGATAGTGTGGTTTTAGATGTCACAACCTTTGATATGAGCCCCGTGTAGATTAGCTAGAATGTTAATTAATTATTATAATGATACTATTGCCACGAAAATAGGAGAACAAAACTTCTTACCATGTTATTGAGCGATCTAGCACAAATGATTTTTTTTATGTGCTGAATAATTAAAGGAATGCCTAATAAACGCAAAAATAATAAGCCACATTTGCCATATGCAGGTTCAGCTTGCACATTGGACAATAATTTTAAACCCATTGGCCTGTTTAGCGCCACATGTTATTAGTCCAATCAACACCAGAAGAGGAAAGCCCGCCTAGCGAGATGCACTGCAGGACGAAGATAGGAAACCAGTTATCAATTGCAATTTCTCGAGAGAACGGTTGATAGCTTTATGCGCCATTACAACTTAATCTTATATTCCCTACATTATTCGTATGGCCCAGAAACAGTTTGAAAACACGGAATTGATTAGGAGACCTACGTTAGCGATAAATGAGGTGGGACCTATTCAGTCGTCCGGGGCCAATGGAGCACCCAAACTCTAAAACAAATATGGAGAAAAAATACAGCAAGGCCTGGCATGAATGTGATTAAACGCATCCATTGCCGCGATGGAAATGAAAGCCATAAGTGGGAATGGCGACCTTGGCAAGGAGGGCGGATTATCGAATTGAAAGCCAATCCAAAAAGAGAAAATATCACAAAGTGGGCCTGGGTAACATGATGCCCCAATGAAATTGCTTTATATATATCAATATTGGCGATTTTATTTTGACTAATGATAACTCAAAAATCACCGGTGTATTGGTGATATACTGAATGCTGATTTTCGGTCGAATACGCCACCAATCCCTAGCTCGTATCAAGTTGATATTGCCACACAAAATTACTATAATGGACAGTACAAAATCCCTGCCAATCAAACATGTTACCGATGAATGGACCGCATTCTTCCAATTGATTCTTATACAAACTACAAAGGTATGAGAGCAATATGTAATGATTTTAAGTGCACCAAAACACCTGCATACTAACCCCTTTATATGCCAGCCTTAAATCTGATGAAAAACCAAACCCATTACAATTTTGCAGTCAAGTCAGGTAGGAATAAATATCACTGCTAAAAAACTGCAACGTTGATGGTGGCCCTGTGGATGTCGAACTACAAAAGAGAAGGGCGCGACTAATTGGTTCGGGAGCTTGCCTTTGACCCCAGAGTCCGGGTTCAAATCCAGTAGGGCTAAGAACTCCTGGATTTAATTTGCATAAGTAATACTGGGATAAACTCAGAAATTATACCCTAACTTCATGGTCATTTGTTATGGGCAAAGGAACATGAAAGGATAGATTCATTGCCACTCATCGTGGTGTTGTATTAGTTTAGTTTTTTGGAGTGTTGGAAACATAGAGCTGATGCTGTTAGCCGACGACGTTGCATGTGTCTGTTTAACAGTTTTGTGTATGAATGCTGGCAATTAACACCTATCGCTACGATATGAGATTAAATAAACCAGATAATAATAATAATCTTCTACCCAAACACGCTAAAACTGCCTTGGGAATATTTACCCATTGTTGCAGGTGCAGATGCTTGGCACCCCGAATTTCGTGCACAGTTTTCATGGCTAATTCCCTTGACACGTCCCTTCCTTTAAAGGAATTTCTCTATTAATAAAGATAACGCCCACGAAAAACCAGTAAATCATTGCAAAATTTCACCGGAACCACCGAAAAAACTATTGCTGTATTTCTACTATTTGAAAGTCAATCAGTATTGTCAAATGAACGTTCAGGGTTCGATGGTTCCTTATTTAGTACAGAACCATATGACATACAATTGCACAACATTTCAATAATTACCCACCTTAAGATTTTAGAGGATATAACGGCACGAATATTTCCAGCCACACTGGAAATGGAATTAATGTTGCATTTGCTTGTTCGCCGTTAAAATAAATGACTACGCCATCAACTACAATTTCATAACCACAGGACCCTTGAATCTTTTAATGCTTCAACAGTGAAGCCACAACAACTTTAACTCCCCTTCAACTATCTTGTACATGAAGGATAAAATTGTTAGTTTAAAAAATTAACAAATTTCAAGTTGTTTCTTTTATATTTAGAGTAATATTCAAACAGTGGCGACCACAATATGACAACTGATTAAGTAGGGGCAGGCAAGAGCTTAATAACCTCTGAAGAGAAACCAAAAAAAATCCATTGCGGGAATCATGCAATAGGCTACAAAGGCATGAGAAAGGAATGTGAAACGGCCCACAATACGTCAATTCTCCCTGGAACGAAGTGTGAAAACAGAATTTTAGGAAAAAAAAAAACAAATTTGCCCGAATGAACTTTCGACAAATTTACACAGGAGTAGTTCTGGAATAAAACCCAGAAAGAAATAAGTTGTTAACAAGTGTGTCGCCCATTGATATTTTTGTTTTATTCCCAGACCAACGTAATAAACGTGACTCTCAAACAGCTGGGATACATTTAGAGGACTGATGATAATGATTGGTGCAATATTCGAATAAAAAACATACTTAGAATTTTTGACACAACCCCGCCAGAATTAGTGTAAATTGGCAAACTGGGTTCATTACATTAAGTAAGAAAACCAAAATTACCTTGCAATGATGAATTGCACTCGCTGAGGCATCGCTAAAGGTATTGGTTGCCGAATATTGACCATAGGTTATTGTCCTTCTTGCAACGTACACTGTTGTACATTGGCTAACGAGGCTGGTCCCTTGCACTTGAAGTTGATCCAACGGGTGTTGATCATGACGCAGTCATTGCCCTTATACGCCTCACGGTAAGCTTATGGCTGGTCGATCGCCATTTTGACTGCTACTGGCACCAACTTTACTCATTCCACGGTGGGTTCAACGAACTGACAGATACGTTGCTTACCCTACTGGAGCTGCTTGAAAACCGCCGTCTTGTATCGGCCATGCTGATGTGAATGTCCCTTCTAATAATGTTTCCATTGATTGAATGTTCGAGTATCACTGGTTCGCCAATCATCGCCGAGCCGCGAGGCAGTTTATTGGAATGGAAACTGACTAACAAAACTCATCAATAATCTTATGACCTATCCAAAACAACCGAATGTTCCGAAGCGAACTACTCGGTAAAGTTAGATTATTATACCAAAGCTGTAGCACGATGTATCAAAACCAATAACAGTAACTGGCAACGAAATGGAGAATCAATTGCCGAAAAAACAAGTACATTCCAGTAGAACCACTTTTTCGGAAAAACTGACCACACGTCCGCATGTGATTAAAACAGATGCAAGTGTGATAAAACACCAAGCACTGAGCCAGAACGCTGCCAAGATAATCAATGGTCCATTACAACCCAAACCAGACCTGAGCAACGATTGGCGCTTTGAATGCCACCTATTGAAATACAATATCGAACGTGCAAATTAAATTACTGCCCTTGCACAGACGGCGACCAACAATCTTTAGCCTGTTTACAAACCCGTTTTTCTTACGTTGCTCTTCATAAACGTTTATTCTGTCACCTTCTGACTATGAATTCTTAATTTTAGTACTTGGTGCATTTGATCCGTATGCGATAAAAGCCACTACACTATCATTTGATTGTAACAAGGAAACGTTTAATGAAAGGTTTATGTCTTTGCTTTTCTTTTAAGCGTGTGCAGTATCCAGTTGTACTCTGCATTTCAAAACTTAGACTATTATCCTAATTTCATGTCTTTGTCTACCAAGAACTTCGACGTTGCGAAAAAATTTTGGTGAAACCCATTGTACTCTATGGTTTCACGCTACTTGTTATTACCATTGTTAACGTAAAATTGCTTCGCGTTGTACATTAACAATGTGCAATCCAATCGTGCGAAGAAATGTCCCTTTGAATGGCGGTCCGAAGCCAATGAAGCATTACGTATTGTTCATTTATTCGGGGACGTACATATGTGCCATGTTTCCTGTATCGGTCACTTAATTATTTACCTACTGATCGCTATGATCCTCCTTATCAATTTGGGTTCTTAGTGTATTGGATATACTTTTTCTTACTCTTGGTGGAACGTAGCTGGATTTAGCGTTATTACTCAATGTTTCGACGCTATAAGTGAAGACCTTTGCTTCCATTCGGAGCCGATGTGGTTGTGCACGCACAGAATTTAACTTCTTCAGAACCAGATATCGCATTGACATGTACACTTAAATTGGTCTTCTTCATCAATGACATTGTGTGACCTAATAATGACAATTGTTATCTTCACGCAAAGCTGTTTCACCAACTTACTTTGGATCTAATGATCACCTTCAAGCCCAACCCTAACCCAAAATTAATGTTTCCACTTCCCCTTGGTTGGTTGTTTGTTTGTTTTTATTCTCATTGGCGTCAATTTTGTTGGTCAGTGTATGACGTGGAATATTTTTAAATTCAAAATTAATGTAAAATTCTGGAAGACAATGGTACTTGTCATTCAAACGCTGTTAGTAATAAAAGCAACAAACATTAGTTAGTACTAACAATTCTTATCAGTGGGCGTGGGGCTTTGTAAGAAATCGCTAATTTATTGGTTTTTAGGTGTATATCATCCGCCGATATTAGACGGTGATATAGACAGTGACCGCGTACTTACGTGCTATGCATATTCATTAGCATTGAACGGCATTTTCAAAACAAATAACAGCCGGTGTCACGAGCGAGCCATCCTAGCATTTAGAGTCCGTCGGACACTTGATTTTGTGTTTCACAGTCAAGGAACATTGTTTTGAAATTAGGAGTCCCATAGGACCACTAAGTTTTGATTTTCAGGGTCCTATGGACTATCAGTAATAAACGCAGTGTCCTGTGGACAATAGGTAATAAAAGAAGAGTCCTAGGACATTTGAAATAGGGGGACTCTGAATTATACATTACACAAATCTCAGGGTACCTAAATTTTGAGGGTCCGGGGACGTTGTATATACTAATTTGTGGGACGAATAAGCTGAATTCCCAGTCCTAGGACTATAGTTTTAACATGTGGTCCTAGACACCAAGTTTTGGTTCTCAGTGTCCTAGAGACTATCGATAATGACACGCACTGTTAATGGACTACAGGTAATAAAAGGAAGAGTCCTAGAACATTTAAAATAGTGGGACTCTGAAGTTAATTACATTACACAAATCTCAAGGTCCCTAAATTTGGAGGGTCCGGGGGCGGTGTGTACTAATTGTGGGTGTCACATGCAGCGGTTTCAAATACAAGATCCACAGAAACAATTGATGTCTGCTTGAAATGGACACACCATTAAATATACTGTAAAAAAATATGGAGTAAAAAAGAGCGCTCTGTAAAAGGAGTAACATCTTACTCGAATGGAATAAATTTCACTCTATTTTGAGTAGTTTTCACTCCATTTCGAGTAAAGATTTTGTACCTTTTTACAGAGCGATACCCTGTTTACGCCATATGGGTAATTATTAGTGTGGAGTATTTCTTAAAGGGCATTTGAAATTATTTGTTTGGTGATGCTATCGTAACATCAGACATTCGGCTCATGGTAGGACACTACATCAATTGCAGTTTTAAAGTGGCGAACACAATTTAGGGGTGGTCAAAAATAGGCTATTTAGGAACTGTCCACCCCATGAAAATTTAAATAATTCGAAATAAACTATGAAATTCTCAAGCTGTTTTTGACAAATCAGGTGGGAACTGTGGGCCCTATGGGGGCATGTTTCATCATGTCATCTTTTGGTGTTTGTGACAAACTAGAACGAAAGGGAAACAGCTTACTAAGTGGCCTACTAAGTGATAGTATTCTTAGGGAAATGGGATGTATTTTTCAGTGGTAAGTAAATGTCTGGGAATTCCCAAGGTCATCTTGGGTTAGCTACTAATACTCAATTATGTTTCAGTACATCGGTTAAATAATAAATTGGAATAATGGATGCTCTTTACGATTTTCATTGTGGGGAAATTCTCATGCACCTTTGGATTTCATGAGGAAATTCCCATGCACATCTGGATTTCATGATGGGGAATTCCAATAGTAGAGTCATTTTCATGAGATCCGATGACCATTTAGGATACCTTTTTTTTTAAAACGTGATATCTCTGAAAACCAGATGAGCTACAAGTGAATGAAGTGTCATTTCACACTATTCTAGCCAACAGATCAGTTGGAGTGAGTTTAATACAGATAATGCCATAATGACCTCTAAATCCAAGATGGCTGCCGATATCACCTGGGAATTAATATTATATTAAATAGCTTGCTAATTATGTGACTGACAAATAAGTGTTTTTCTACTAATTTTGACATGAGAAGCATTAGAATGTAATTGTAGGCATTTTGAGACAGTCTGGCTCTCAAAATTCAAGATGGAGACCAGATGTCGTCTGAAAAAATTGAGATATTGCCATAGTTTCTCTGGCAACAAGGATCTTAAAGGAACAAGCATTGATGTATTTCTTACTAGGAAAAATTCAATGGAATGTGTATACAACATTTGCGACCACGTTGACCTTTAAAAATCCAAGATGGTGGCTAGAAAGCCATCTGAAAATTTAAAAAATTGTAACTATGTTGGACACCAATGCCCAAAATTGACAGATAAAGATACCTTTTTGTTTTTCTAATTTTGGCAAGAAATCCATTTTTAATGTAAGCACCATCACAAAAATTACTGTGAAATGGTTTATGGGTCCTGTATGTATGAGGATGATCTAGATGAAAATGACTTCTATTGTAATGGATATGAAATTTGAAATGTAAACACAAACACCCCTTAGGTGGTTTGAGTGAGTATAATTACCGGGGGCACTTAACAGTTTTTCAGGTAGGGATGTGCCGCTGCGGTCCTGATTTTTCGAAACATTAGGGACTTGGAAAATGATTGTTTTTGGATTGAGATTATGAAATATTTGTAGGTTTAGATTCTGATGGCAACATTTCCAGTAAGGGACATTTAGAACTGAATTGTGCTTCAAACTGGGTTAGGAACTGCTGGAGAGACGCAAAATGGGGGGTCTAAAGGTACACAGCACATTTCCAAACGAAATACCAAATTCCTGAAAGAGCTAAATGGCTAGATTTGGATTGCATTGCGCACTAAAAGCAGTTTTACCCAATGGAATATTAAAATAGCCACCAAGAAGGGACTAGTTTCAAGTCAATGTCATTTGGTTTTTCATTTTTCAGGCCTTTTTTCTTCATTTCAGTCAAAAGGTTTTTTTTTTAATACTAGTTAAATTAATATATCATAGTTCCATAGTAAATCCAGAAACTTGGGTAATGTATAACATAAATAAGGTGGCCAGGGACAAGTCTGAAGGGTTTACAGGGAGATTTACACCATTTGATATGTATTTCTTACAATTCAGTTGTACAACCTAAGCCAATGGAATACAATCACCTCCGGAGTTCATTTATTAAAAAAATTACTTAATTCACACACAAAGACAGGCATTTAGGTGAGTGTTAATACGTAAAGACACACAAACATGCAAACACCTCAAATTTTGATATTAAAAATTGGATCGATTAAGCCCAAATTGGATTGGTTGAGCTATGAGTTGCAACGTCGAGCCCAATATTAAAAACTCATAGACGAGACCAATTAATTATTGGGCGTAAATCATTTCCAATTTATCATTATCATGTTTTGAATCCGTATTTTCACACACTTGGATTCCTCAAAACATGATAATGACAAAAAGAGGGCGCCCTATATTGCGAATGTGCAGAAGTGCATATGCAGACTGTGTTCCTTTAAAGATGCAACGATAGATTTAAAATAACATTTAAATTGAATATTTAAAAACAATATTAAAACATTGCTGAATCTCCTATTTTGTCCTATAGGAAATGAGAATTTTCACATGTTTGCTACCAAAGTAAGAGTTCTCAGCTTAATCCTCCAAAGGGGATATTTTTGATAGAAAGGTTACACGGTTACAACAGTGACCAAATAGGTGCTATCCGTGACCAATCGCTGATGAGTGATTCTGGAGATGGTATTTTTTTTTTTGCACATAAGCCAAGATAATTGCTCACTCTAAGTGCGGACGAAGACTATCTGAGTGTGGACGAAATTGGCGATTGTGTCTTGTCATTACTCTCTACTTTGAACTCTTATCATTTACAAATCCTGCTTTTGCATCACAATATAGCGGAGGAATGAGAAACTTATTCAAACGGTGAGAACTTCGGTCTCAACGGGGTCCATAACCACACGCGCTAGGCAAATTGTGTTTTTTAGATTATCTAAGCAATCGCAGTGTGTTCTTGTCGTGATCATAAACCCCAGAGTTACGATCACACCATACCAAGTAAGAACATGCAAGGATGAATGCAGCAATATCCACACACATAACACCTAGCACCGATCAAGTTGAGTATGTGTTCACACACAGGATCCCGAGATTCTCGAGCAACATATTGCTGCTTTTGGATTCTCGTGTCAAGAATGAAGGCTTGTCGCAATCGTGATCTGGTGTGGAACTTGCATTATATATGGTGAGCAATGCAGTGTCATACCTGCCTGCGTGGAGGCAGGTGAACTCTGCAAAAACTGATCTGTAGTGATGAAGTCTCGGCAGGGCCTGCCAATACACAATGTATGACCCCTCAGGTTCGTCTTCACTGCTGTCTATTGAACCTCTCCTCCCAAAGTTTTTTTTAACTTTCCCGTAAATCCTCCACCGTAGTTCATTACCTACAAGTTTCTCGATTATAGTGGTATTGTAAATTTAACTATTACAACAAAAAATGACTGAAAAATTAAAGAGAAAAGGGCTGGGAATGACCAACTGATTTGACTTGAAACTAGGTCCCTCTGGTGGCTTATTTAATATTCCATGAGTAGTAAAACTGTCCAAGCATAGTCCTCTATCCCAGCTCTTTTAAGAATGTTGTTGAAAAAGTGCCTTGTGCCACCGTAAGACCTCATTTTTCATCGCTCCAGCAGTTCCTATAACCCCCAGATGAAACATAATTCAGTTCTAAAGATCCCTTATTAGAAATATTTTGCATCAGAAGCTAAAAGTAGCCATTGATTCCAGCTCTACGCCGCAATATTTCTCAAAATTTAAATTCCTAAGACCCGTAGACCTGGTACTTTGGCAGACTAAATTGTCCAGCCCCCAAAGTTCATAAATCGGGGCCGCATATCCCCACCTGAAAAAAATTAAGTGGCCCGGGTAGGTAATTATACTCAAACAAAATAGAGCGAGCATGGACCCAGGTCAAAACATCATCGTTCACCCCAATACAGAAAAGGTTTACACCTTGGTAGATAGTAGGACCCTCTGTATCCATGTAGGATTTAGTACTCTCCAAATTGTGGGTCACTTTTTCAGTAGGGGCCAATTTAAGGTTACACAGGGGTAAATTTTAAAATGCTCCAATCATGTTGAATGTTGCCCAATTATTGGCCCGAATAGACCGGGTAGTCATACCGGATTCCAAAAAAGGTATACTTTGTACCATTTATGACCATTTGGTTTGGGATTATTAGGGTTAAAATGGGCTGAACTGGTAAAAAGGGTCAAATTTCCATTTGAAAGGGCGTCACAATCAGAAAGTTGCTCAAATTTTTGTTAAGTTGTCACGATATGCAACAAAATAGGTATAGGGCCAAAATAGCTAAAAAATTCTGTCAAAGAATTTGCAATTTATTTATTTAATTTAAACATTTAATATATCAAAACATACATTGTGGTTGAGTCCTGTCTTTCCTCAAGCATAAATGCAAGATTAAAATATACATCAGAAAGTTTTAACATGACCCCCTGTACAAATGAGATTGATTTTTTTACCATTTTAGTCATTTTCAGCCTATTTAAACCAATGGTCGTAGGTGGTACAAACTAACATTTCAACTTGACTTGAGCATTTTAAAAGTTGGACCCATGTGTAAACCTTAAATTGGCCCCTATTTATTAAAAGTGATAGCACACTTGAGAGCATAACTACCTAGCATTGATAGAATGAGGCCATACTAACTCCCAAGGGGGGGGGTTTTGGTTTTTTTTAAACCTGTCATGTAGTTGGGGGTAACGAACCCTTAAATAAGGCCCCTATGATGATATCCTGCTTCTGCTCTTATAAGGGTAGTTTTTTTAACATTCATAAGTTTATTACAAGAGTAAGATCATTTTCTCTAGGATCATCCCATGTCAAAATTAGAAAATGATACCTTATCTGTCAATTGGGCATTGGTGTCAAAATTGAGTTTACATTTTAAAAAAAAATTCAAGATGGCTGCTAGCCACCCTCTTGGATTTTCAAAAATTCAACGTGGTCAGCAAATGTTGTATACACTATCCAGTTGAAATTTTCCTGACAAAACTAGTATGAATACATCAATGCTGTTCCGTTTAGGTCATGTATGCCAGAGGAAAATATGGCATTTATCACATTTTCAAGATGGCGTCTGGTCGCCATCTTGAATTTTTGAGAGCCAGGACAGTCTTAAAATGCTAATTACCATTCTATTTGCTTTCTCATGGAAAAAATTGAGTTGGAAAAACAAAATTATTGTGTCAGTCTACATAATTGAGAAAAGATATTTATTCTTATAATATTACATTTCCAAGGTAGTGTGTGGCAGCCATCTTGGATTTAGAGGTCCAATTGATGGACATTATTTATGTATTACTTCATCAATCCACCCATGACTCGTGTTGTGCGTAGAATAGAATTAGTGGGAACTTGGGACACTGCATTGATCCTTGGAGCTCATTTGGTCACCATGAGATATCATCGTGTTTATGTATTTACTAACATGGCCGGCGGCGGCTTTCATTTTGAAAAATTAAATTCCTCACGCTCTGTAAAAAATGTTCGCCGTCAGTTCGGGAGGTGTTGTTGTTCATAGGAGATATTGTTTAAATTGGTCCTCTTGTCAAATCCATCAAGAAAAAACATTTTTTGGTTCTCCTAAAAATGGTCACGATCTCATGAAAATGACTTATTCTACAATGCCCTTTTATATTTCACTATGGAAATTCCAATGCATTTTGGAGACAGAAGGGTGTGAGGAATAGGGGGTGTGGATAATTTATGGAATAGCCCAATATGACGTTTCCGTTTCCAAAATCGGTCAAGTTTGGTTCAAATTATTAGTTCGTCTGGCTACGGTTCAGTGTTGTCACTTTATTCTCTTTCATTTTCTCTCTAATTGTTTCAATTGTTAAAAAATAATATGTAGGGATATATGCATAGCAACGGCTGTGTGTATTTTATCCTTAAAATAGTGAATGTGAAATTGTTACTGCACATCAACTTTACAAGCTTACCAAGTTTCAAAGCTTTAAAAAGTTACATTAAATTTGGCCATTATAAAAGGATGTTTAAAATAGAACATTTGTATTTTAGAGGATGTTAACCCCTCGGAACGCAAGTATTTTGTTTTTAATACAGATTGTAATCACTACTCTAAAATTAATTATTTCTTATACAAAAAACAAAACTTTGAACCATCAACATGCAAATCGTGTGCAAAGTGTTCTACACTGTGGCTAGTAGAAATTTACAATTTTGCTGCCTTGCGCGGACTTTATGACGACATCCCCATCCATCACTTCAAGCTCGTCCTAAATACTATCTTTATCAGTTGGTGCTTGTTTTTGCACGAAAAAGGAGCAGAAAAATACCAATGGATAATTACAATAGATCTTTTGCGCCCCCATCGATGTGAGATAAGATTGCTAAGAGGAAAGGAAACTGAAGAGGACATAAATCAAGTCTCAGAGAAGATGAGCTCAACAACAGATTAAATGTTAGAAGAGCAAGCACACGCCAAAAGCAATAATGGTCAGAACTAGCAAAACTTCAAGAAGAAAGATCCGCTTAAGGATACCCAATCAGGAAAAGCTATAAAATCGGGGGGTATCAGCCACTTTAAAAGTTTCTTAGAAATCCCCGAATGTGCGGATGAAAATGATCCCATTACTTGACTTGACTTTACTGCACAGGAAGGGGTGTCCCTTTGCCTATTCTCATGAGTAATTTCTCCTCCATTCTGGTCTGCACTTTGCAATAGATTCGGCATTTTGGGGTCCAAGCCTGTGTCCTGGGGACTGGTCCTTCCTCTTGCTGGTGGGCGACCTGGCTTCCTACGCGCTTGTTGAAGTCTTGCGTTATAGGCTTGGTATGTGTAATATGGGTTCCGGCATCCTGACGACATGTCCAAACAACTTCAGCCGTCTCCTGGGTGACTGCATCCGTGATGGGGCATTGTGATGTTCAGACGCTGTATAATTTCTGTCATTTCTAATTTTGTCCAGAAGGTTCATTCCTAGGATGGACCGGCGGGAGACATCCATTCAAAGCTTCTAGCTGTTGGCAGTATGCTTGCGCAATACCCAGGAGTCTGCTCCGTAGGTGCAATGGGGGTAGTATGAGAGATTGGTATTATTCTGACTTTGAAAGCGATCTGTGATGTCATGATTGCTCCAGATGGTTGTTCATGAGTCTACCGAATGCCCATGCTCCAAGTATGGTACCGCCTCTTGATGTCCTCCATGTAACCGAAGGGACATTACTTCCAAGAAAGACAAAATCATTTAATTTGTCAATAGGGGTCTGGTTAGGGTGATTATCTTGGGTCATCGGACATGATCTGGCCATTTTAGATGGGTTGAGCTTCATCCCAATTGGCAAAGGCTTTCAGTTCTTTGTGGATAGCTTGTAACATTTCAAAGACCCATTTCCAGAAGGGTGGGTTGTGTTCCATCGGCATAACGAATGTTGTGGATTTTCATCTCTCCCATTTGGAGTCCGGAGCCTAGGTTTGAACTCATCTCATTACAAATTATAGGAAGAGATTGAAGAGGCATGGAGATAGAAGGCATCCATGTCTACACCAACTAAGACTTCGAACCAGTCAGTGAGTTGTCCATTCACCACTACTGAGCATATTGTTTGCTCAGACATTTTTTCATTTAGGTCTACCAGCTTGCTGTCTACTCCAATGACTTAAGCATTTCAGAGTGCCCTCTCCAAATGGTATCAAATGCTGCTTTTAAAATCTACAAGTTCCAGTGTATAGGAAGCGTCTTTCTTTGGCCTTCTCTAGCTCTTGGCGAACAATAAATACAGCCATCAGTAGCCTATTGGCTTCAAATTCCACATTGTTCCTCTCCAAGGTAGTCATCATGGTGTCCTGGATCCGGTTAAGGAGCATTATACAGAATACTTTCCCTGGGATGGACAGCGAAAGTAAATTGCTCTATAGTTGGCGGGTGGGATCTAGTTTCTCACCTTTTTTGTATACTGGAGTTATCAGTCCCTTGATCTCCAGTTTCTGGAAATTTCCTCTTCTACCCAGGCAATGTTGATTATTTTCAACGGTAGCTGTCTCATAGCTGGGCACCTGCTTTCAGGGTTTTCAGGCAGAAATATTCCCATCCACATGCTTTGTATTTCAGTTTCTTAATGGCCACTTCTAATCTTGTATTGAGAAAGCATGGCCTGTGAGTTTAGAAATTGCCAGGTTATGGGATGGGGTGAAGTACTTCTTCATTTCTTGGGAATTCAGTGTTGAGATATTTGCTGAAGTGTTCTCCCCAGCACTTCATACTTTATCTGGAGGCAGTTTGGAGGGAGCCAGTTTGTCTTTGGCGCTAGCTGAGGCAGCAGTGAGCTCTTCAACGCCTGTCTAACGGCACACTTGACGAGTTCATGGTGTGTTCCTAGCATGTGCATCTCCATCTCTTTAACTTCCTTTTCGAGCAGCTTTTCGTCCAAGCTCTTTAATTGATATTTGCCTCCTTGTTCAGTTTGGAGTAAATCCCCACTTGATTCAACCACAGCCTCTCCCCTGCTCCAACTCATACCTATTATTCCCTTCAGTGTCCAATGGTATCCCTCGGTCCGTTGACTCCCTTCAGTAGTTGGACTTATTTGTGAGTTGGGGTTGTTCATCCTTTGGATCCTTGCTGTCCTTCCTTGATGACATGCCTTTCTTCTTCAGGGAGCCCTAATTGCCGGGTCCTTTTAACACCCACTGTTTCCTCTTTTATTTATTGGTTGTTCCTTGAAGTTGGTCCGAGCCCTTCACCATCAGTGTATTCTAATTGGAGGAGTGGCCAAAAGGCCACCCACCACCTATCATTGCACAGAATTCTGCTGCAATTTTGGGGTCGCTGAATCGACTGACCATCATACTTCTGGGTAACCGTTGTTATACGTTTGGTTTTGGTAGGATAAATTTCACCTTAGCCAGCCCCAGGTTGTGGTCTGAACCGACATCGGCTGAGCAGTAAGATATGCGTGGGTTCTGAAAGGTTTTCAAGTTGTCCAGTTGGGTAATGATGAAGTCAATAATGTTTCTTATATTGCCCACATGGAGATGTCCACGTTGCCTTTCTACACTCCTTGTGTTGGAAGGAAGTATTGCATAAAACCAGTTAGTGGAGTGTTACAGAATTCCAGGAGCTTTCTCCTCTGTCGTTGATTTTTCCAATCCATATCTACCCAATGTGGGTGTCAATGCCTGGTAATCTGTCCCTAGGTTGGCATTGAAATCCCCCATCAGGATGAGGCGTTATTTCTTAGGGATTCTCTGTATGGTGGAGCTGCAGGGGGTCATAGAACTTGTCGCTCTCTGTCTCACTTGTGGTCGATGTGGGGGCATAGACCTGGTTGATGTTTACTATGCCTTCCCTTCATATTAAATTTGGGCGTGTGGGATAATTCTTGGGGGACTGCTTCATCGCTTGACAAACACGGGAGAAGCTTTTGGGTATCATGATCCCTACTCCATATCTGCAGATGCCGTCATTCTGCTAGACAGAGGATAGTTAAAATTCTCTTATTATGAGGGGTCTCTTTTAATCAGGGTGTTTCACATAGACCAAAGGATTTCTATATCAAACCTTCGCTTCCGCAAGGAGAATTTCCCCAATGACCGTCCTTGCAGGGTTCTCACGTTCCATTACCACTATTTATGGTGCTGGAGCTCACTTTTCTTGGGCTGGCTTTAACAGTAGCGTTCGTCCAGATTTCGGCTTACTTACATTGTTTCTTGGTGGTGGTGGTTTTGTCACTTGGCTACTTACGTTGATTTTTTGTAGTTTCCTCCGCTGTCCTTCATTCTTAGAAGGTTCCTTCTGGGATGATTCTTCTTGACCTGTGGGGTGGCAACCAATTATCCGGCAGATTCTTAGCACCCCCGCCACTCTGTTGCAACGAGCAGCCACCGGGGCTCGGGGCCTTAACGGGGGGGTCGACTTTCATTTTTAGAGTTTACTCGTTAAGAGTGTTGCTGATTTTGCACTATACTGGGCACACGGCCAATGACTTCCCAGTCGGGTGAAATGTGGCATTACTGAACTTACCAAAACAGGTGGGTAGGCCCACCAGCATCTATCTTAACATATGATTAAGGGCCACAATATTTGAGGTGCCCTCCTAAAAACCTATGGCTACTTAACTCAATACGAGTTAAAGGAAAGAGAGAAGGAGAGTAGTCCACAGTTACCAGTTGGCACCCCACTGTTTGTTGCAAGACAAAAGAGGGTGGAGGTGATGTCTCCATTTTCGGAAAAGTCCTGAGAAAACCTCCCCCATCTCCTGAATGTCCGTGTGGGGTGTACCTCACAGCAATTTACTAGGAATCTGTGTCCTGTACCCCCGATAGGCATCACTAATTGAGTGGTGATTATCCGAGGATCAGGCGCCTCTACATATACATGGATCAGAAACCAGACCCGGCAAGCCATAAAGGCAACCTGCCAAACCAACCTAATTGGCTCCTCCTGTTGATTCACCTATTCCTAGGCCAAACTGGGTTTGCGAAGAATGGATAGAGGATGAAAGGCGTAAAAGTAGGTGAGTAGGTAGGGAGCACCCAGAGGGATGAGAAATCCCACTGGGGAATCCAGCACAACATGTAGAAGGGCAGGCACTTAAATGTTTCATAGGTGTATATAGGTGCTGGCAAAGGTGATTTTAGGCTCCCGGCACTAGGTCTGTGCCTACCTTTATAAATTCAATATTGCTATAATCTCAATACAAGATAGTTTCCACTCGACCAGGTGGAGTACAAGACGGCAAAGATTCTCTGAATGTAGAAGAAAAGACCTGTGGGGAGGATTGCATACCACTGAAGAATGGAAGACGGTGTGAAGATTCTAGACGGCCTTATTTTATTTTTGCAAACGGGAAATTGTCCATACTTACCTTACTGAGAGTCAGGAAAGCCTTTGATAACACCCATTGAGGTAAATGATGAAAATGCTAAGGGCGCACAGACTAATTGTGGAAATGACATCATCAAACAAAGGCAAAGTGATTACACCTGATGGGAAAATTAGCCTATGTGAAATTACTACTATATGATTACGCTCCGAGCAGAAAGCACCAACACATGTGCTATTAGTGTAATCACCAGAAGTGCAAACTGTCATTTGACTGTCAAATCCAATGGAATGCTGTCTATTTGAAATCTGCCTTATGTCTGCTAGTGGTCAGTCGATAATACAAGGATAATAGACTTGATATTCATAATAGGCATTAACTTATTTTCCTTATCGAATGACGTTTGGAACCTTGAAAATAACAACTCAAATCAAATGCAACTCCTGGAATCTATGTGCTGTGCAAGTACCCCGTTACTGGACCCTGGTATTCTACGCTGGTTTAATTAGAAAGCAGGCAAATGTATGTGAGACATTCTGAAAATTATCCTCTGATTACGTTCTTGGCATAGCCACATATGGAAAGAGGAAGAACTGGGCTTTCAACTAATAAGGAAGGAGGATTAGAGATTTTGCATAAACTACAGATCTCGATTTCAATGATGCATTGCACTACTGTCGGGGGGGGGGTGGTAATCCACCAATGACGGAAGTTGAAAGATCGTCTTTTTTCTTCAACTGTTGAATCAGTGATATTTGATGGCTGTGAACTTCGAGGTCTGCCTCGCAGTAAAAGAAAATCAGGTGGCACCTTCCAGATAGTCAACTAATAGGATGGTAAGAGTTGCCTTCAACACCCAATGACAACAGCACATCTTCAAACAAGGAATTGTACGCAGATCTGCCAAACTTGCAACCAATAAGAGAAAGAGGGACGCTGAAAGCCACTGATCTAAGAGCAGTGAACAAGTTAGTATCATTGGACTTCCAAACATAGATATTAAGTAGTATTTATTATGACACGCCTTACAAACCGATAAATCCTACACATAATAATGACCCGGCAGGAAGAGGATGAAAATAAAAACTGCAATGCTGGAAAGGAGAGTACCGAAAGCCATCACGATTTGAGAACCCCACTCGACTTGACTTGAGCACGCAAGCGTATGAGGACATGGAAAATTTGGCAAATGCGTCAAGGTCAATTGGGATCAATTGGTAATAATTGAATTAATTATATCAAGCGGTTACGGACGAAGTTTAACTACGT
The DNA here is from genome assembly GCA_023653785.1 of Ophioderma brevispina. NCBI lineage: Eukaryota > Metazoa > Echinodermata > Ophiuroidea > Amphilepidida > Ophiodermatidae > Ophioderma > Ophioderma brevispina. The sequence goes on from JAMKCH010008519.1 coordinate 27,418, forward strand.
CTAACTGCCAGTGCCCATATGAAGTGGTAATTGACCACGGAAAAATGGAGCAAATGGAAAATGGACCAACTGAAGAATGTACCAAAAGAGATTAAACCAAGTTGGATTGGTCCAAAATGGAATTGAAACGCTCAACACATTCTCTTTGGTCAAACATTATAATATTAAAAAAAATGTAGAGAGAGTTTAAATATTTGAAACATAATTATGAGTGCATTTATCCTATTTAATTGGTAAACATAAACCGTTACAATGCCAATAAATGGACTACATACTTTCGAAATTATAACTTATGCATTTATCAACATTTTACAACAGTTTTCCAGATGCCAAGAAAGCGGTGCACCATAAACCAAGAAAGTTGTATTACTGCAGCATAGTTAGTAGTATATAAGCTATATCCTATATGTTTCCTCGACATGTCTAGCATTTGTCAATGCGAGTTATTAATACCGGACAAAAAAAAGTACTAATACATTAACATTATTGCATTTATTAAGAGCAGCACGAGAACAATAACTTAATTGTATTAATGGTGTTAACAATAAAAATGTTCAACTATTATCATGTTAAAGTATTCATTATATTTGAACGTGCAAAGATGTTAAGGGTGATGATGGCGTTCATCTTCATTTTATAACACCGTTTTTTACAAATAACGGGCATTGTTCTACATGTCCACATTTGTGCGTGTATATAGTATATAATGTTTTACCCTACCAACGCGGTAATCGTGATTTACAGAAGCTATTAGGGTCTTCTTCTCAAATGGGGGTAAACATTAAAAAACTTGATTATTAATCTCATCTTTCCACAATTGTCGTTAAACTTCTCTGTCATAAACAAAATATTGACAACAGGCTCTCTAAATACCAAATGTTATAATTACAAAATTATGACACATGTAAAATATTAAAACAATGGAAAGAAAAGTAATAAAATTAAATTTAAAAAGAAATGTTTTTTGTTTTAACACTAATAAATAAAAAATAATAGAAGTAATTAATTAAAGTAATTAAAAAAGGCGGACTCAGAGATTTCAAAATATTTTGTGTCAGAAATTAAGAAACGTCATCTAAACTAAGATAGTCACCCGAAAAATACTAAATTCCAAGTTTGAGATGAATAAGATTTTTTTTCGTTTTGATGCAATAAACATTTATGGAAAGTATAGCCTACCCGTAACAAAATGTCATAGGATTACCGGTATAACAAACATTTTCGGATCCGGAATTGTATAGCAAGTTGTGATTTCTAGATGATAAGACTTCGATTGAGCTAGTTATTTCAACAGTGATTTTATGAACACGATTATTGTGTAGGCCAAAAAAAATGAGTGCCGCCCTCATGGGAAATCTCCCCTTTATCGCGTCGCCTTAAGGAAAGTTTAAAATTAATAAAAAAAATCCTCTAAAACACCCAAATAAAGCGGTACTACCAGGACTCGAACCTAATCACCGAATTACATACTACATACACACAACACGATACTATTACATACCGTGTTGAAGGTCTGCACCCTTTCGCACAGCGGATCTCGGAGTCGGCCTCCTTTTAAGTAACCAGTACCTTTGATAAAGTAGAGTAGCATAGTGATGCCTTGGGACGCCACATCACAGGACCGCAGGGTCCTAGGATTGCACAGTACAGATTAGGGTCCTGGGACACTTCATCACAATACCACAGGGTCTTAGGACGTTGCGTCATAGCACAGAGTCATCGGACGCTTCCTGGGAGGCCCGAGGAATTTTGTGATAGTGTGTAGACGAATTTGAGAGTCCCCAAAATACAGAGTCAGGGTGCAATAAGTAAATGTTAAACTGTAGTTTTCAGAAGCTCTGTGTACGGACACACAGTTTCTGAACCCGATTAAAGGTTGTCGGAGACTGGGCGTCTACGGACGCCCAGTCTCCGGAAAAAACCCTAGAGTCCTAGGACTTTATGATATGTAGGACTCTTAAATTCCTCACACGGAACTTATATTTAAAAGGACATTAAGACAATGTTGGTGGCATGGCAATATGACTTGAATTTTGTATTTTGACATATTGGCCACTTTTGCGGATTCGGGGTTATGGAACAAATATCAAAGACTGGTGCGGCATAAACGGATGAAGGCAACCTTGCAGTTTTTAGCACTGTGCACTCTGGGGGAATAGACAAGGACTCTCTATCAGTCCGCGCATCTGAATTCGCAACGCTCAGACTCGATGAAACCATTTACTTGAAATTGTGGCAGCAAAATACGAGAAATAAGCTAAAGTTACACTCTGGGGGTCACAGTAGTGAGGCCACATGTGGTGCAGTTGGATTCAGCACTCACCTAAGCATAAGGTTGGGGGATGTGGATTCGAGCTCCGCTGTCACCAATGTTTTGTGCA
>JAMKCH010008520.1:0-30784 GCA_023653785.1 Ophioderma brevispina
CGGAATAAACGTATTATGCAATGGTTGCCGGGGGCTGTTTTTGCGTTTTCGTCAAAATTACATAAGCTGTTTAACAATCAATAAGAATTTACGTTTAAAGTCATTTTGAATCATTTTGTTTATAGAATATCATGTGAAATGTTCGAACTCCAAGTATTCTGTTGAAATCGAAAATAATACAAACAAAACGGTTAGTATCAAGCAATCACTATAAATCGCTATAGAAATAACATTAATAGTAGATTATATTATTGTTTCAAAATTTTCAAAGCACTTGGTTGCTTTATTAATTATAATACTCTATCATGCTCCACATATGATGGGCGAGAAAATTAGTGTTGCCCATCTCAATTAAAATCAGATGATTTTGTACGTCACTCTTTCTGTCTTTATTCTACTATATCCATCTAACATCTTGTTAATTCAAGAAATTTTAAAATTTAAAACTCCCTTGTGAATCATCAACAAAACCCATTATATACTGCCAGCCGCAGCGAGCGATTGACGTGCGCAATAATAACCGGATTTTGACCCAAGATCAAGTGTTAGATTTCATGCTCACGCGCAGAAATCGCTTGATGCGACTGGGAGTATATCATGTGCTTAATGAAGAATCTTCTCTTGAGAATCGAGTCATTCTTACATAGGATAAGCTAAAATTTATTTTCAGATGCGAATGTTAGTTATGTGAACCGAAGACCTACGGATCAAACTTTTACAGATCTTTTCCGGAGGCGGAGTATTCATCTTGAGATTGGCAGATCCTCAATTCAAATCCTGAATGGAGGGGCCGATGAATTTTCACACGACACACTCACCTCCTCTCCCTCCTCCGTCTGCATTTAGGTTATGTTTCTACAATCAATCTGTAGTTTATGTTACGAGGTAACCTTTGTCTGAAAGAATGTTTTTTCCTGTAAATCCATTGCCTATGAAACAAAGATCCAAACATGAAATGCTTCATTTGTACTACATTAAATTTCATTGTTCCTGAAAAAGCCTATTGCCACTTTGTCCGTTCCAGGTTCGTCCAATGCCAGTTCACACATGTCCATCCGTGGTTCCTGGGTTTGGTTTTCAGAAATTCATTTCCGTATTGAAATGACTTTCCTTTTTATCAATACGCTCATTGTATGGAGGGAACGATTTTGGTACAAATTGACCCATCCTACAACAACCCTCTAATAATCCTGACCCGAAATAGTTTGAAGAAGCCGTTAGAATGAAATGAGATGGACAAATATGGTAACTAACTTAGTCCTTTGAAGGGTTGATAATTGTGGCAAAACAGCTAAAATTCAAGACTAACATAAGATTACCGTAACAAGATTCCAATGATACAGCCGTTTTCTTCTAAAAATTTTTCTGCCACGACCTTTGCGCTGCCGTTGAACAGCATGTCCAGTATCATTATTTTCTGATTTTTTCATGCGGCTTTCTGTAAAGTTGGTCGAATAGCAGCCGAGTTACCAAGCCCGCATCGCACTAAAATACAAATATGAAGCCCTCAAATGTATAGCATGAAATTTTAAAGCAATATAGCACATTTTTGAAGAGCGCGCCCCCAATTTTACCAAAATTTGATAGTTTTGCGAGTATGTTGGTAATTTGTCTAGGAAACTACATCTGCGAAGAATGCTAAAAAATGCGTATTTATCATAAATAAGCGATTTTGTAATTAAAATTGGGATCCCAGATTGGACTTACGGCGGAGCTGGAAATGCTTACGTTTATGTCCGTCCATGATGAAATAGTGCCACCATAAAGAATAACCTCTACTGACTTGCCTGAACCAATAAAACACTTAAGGATGACGTATATAATGTACATGGCCGCTATTTCCCGGCTATTTCACTTGGAAGGCCGTTTTCCATTCCTCCAGCACTCGTTGAATTATTATCGGATCCCGATATTAATTATTCTAATTTCAAATTCCTTCGTTTTGTGACACATAGATAATTTCGTGCTTTACCATTACACATTTATAGTTTACTAGCCCGTTACCAAGGCAACCGTGTAAGAATCTCAAAAATTGAGGGCGCTCTTTCAAAAATGAGGCTAAATATTGCTTAATAAGGTTGGGTTTCATACTTTAATTAGCGGCCAAGAGGAACGTATGTAATTCCATGTTTTCTCCGCTCTGCTGTACTCTTTTTTTTTTTTTTTTTTTTAAGGTTTTTCTAAAAAAAACTATTCCATTTTCCTCCCCTTGCGTGCCTTTGACCTCCGATTGTTCTGTGCTCGGGTCAGTTTCGTTTTGACCAATTTTGGTGGTCATAGGTATTTCTAAGCAAATTGTCCTCTAGATGACCTTTGACCCCCGGGCCACATGGAAGACAGAGGATTATTTGTATAATCCACTGATGGTGTAACCAGGTCTAAAGGAAGAATAAAACAAAACAAAACCAGTTGCGTAACCAGGGGTGGACAGGGTGCGACCCCCCTGCTCAGACCCTTGCCTCCCGCCATCCCCCCAAATGAAAACTGCCGTTTGTACAGTGCCTATGGAGAAAAACGCCCAAATTCCCGTCTTAATTCGCCCCCTCAGAAAATGCCTCGGGCCCCCCCCCCCCCCCCCCATTTGCCAAAGGTCGGTTACGCCACTGCCCTTTGACCTTTTAGGTCCACTCTGAAACCCTAAAAAAACCGCCAACTGTCCTTCACAACCTTCATGCAAAATACATGTCAAAGCCATAACGAAAGACATAGCCGGACAGTAGATAGGGAATTTCTACTAAATTGACTCTCAAATTGACCTTTGACCTTTTGGGTCTCTCTGTACACCCTGATAACAGCCTGGTCCTGCCCTATTTCATATCCAATACCACCCCATATGTCAAAGATACGAAATGCATAGCCATCTACAATTTGGCTATCCGGACAAACAGGCAGACCTCATTTTTTAGTTGTATAATGTGAACACATTTATTGGCATTTAGAGCCAATTATTTATTAGGCATGTTATCTGGTGTTATTAAATTGATGATTAAAATCGTGTCATCTCACTTTAAGGTACAGTCACATAGAAGACACGTAAGGTGCTTTCAGTAAAAAGCCTTAGTAGATTTTTGATAGACACATGCAGATATAGCGTAACGTAATAAGATTACCACTTTAATGTCACGGGTTGTTATATAGGCTTGGCCAATTCACCGAAGTGAAGCTGAATAGAAGAACCGACCTGGCACGAAAGGTAAATAAGGTTTTGCAGAAAACTTTTATAACAATTGCAATAAACACTGTTAGAACAAAATTAATCAATTTGTTTTAAAATTTTTAAACAAACACTGTTTAAACCCTGGTCATCGCTCCACCTTGTTTAAAAATTAAGTCACTTGTTTAAAAAATTAAACAACTTGTTTCAAAATTAAACACTTGTTTAAAAATTAAACAACTTGTTAAAAAAATTAACCAACTTGTTTAAAAGTTTAGCATCATTTGTTTAAATTTTTTTAACAAGTTGTTTAATTTTACTTTTAAACAAGTTGAGGCGATGACCAGGTAAACAGCAGTTGGTTAAAGATTGCGAGTTGTTTAAACAAAATTGTTATAAAACTTATAATACAACCTTGTTTAAGGACAACATGTTATAACAACAAACTAAACAATGTGTTAAAAAACTTAAACACGTTGTTTTAAAACTTAAACAACACACTTTCAACAACACCTCTGGTTTTTTTACATAGCAACATTTTTAAATAGTGTTCAAACAGTGTAATAACAAGTCCATGTGATCTGCACTTTATTCCGTAATCATACTCTGCTCTATTTAGCGATCGTAAACATTAAAACTCTAGACTCTCTATGCATGAAATATATAATATTAGCTCGCATCTGAAGTTTATAAATCAATTCCTATCAAGTCGTCTCCTAATCCCTAATTATGAATTCCACATTTTATTGAAATTTTTTCGATAGTTGTACAAACCATTTTGTCAGAAACACTGTCTATACTGTTTACATACTGGTGTCATGACGTTGCGTCCATCCACCGGTTCATATCTGTAACGATACCAAATTACCTCGTCTACAAGGTCACGGTTTCTTATGTCTGTCTCGGACACTGTGATATCTGGGATTATCAGTTTTCTTACACCATTAACTTTTTCTGACAAAACAGCTTCATAAGGACACTCCCAATAAAATTCCGCCCTAATCGACTTCTCTATTAGGTTAGTTATTTTACTAAGAGGTAATTGCGAGCTAATTTCAGAATAAAGTGTTTTCACTTTCGTGAGCTCTAAATATCGATTTTTAGTACTGTATCAATCAGATGATGTTGTGTACGTAAATGAAATCGATGCTTCTACCAACGTGGAATCTTGACACTTTTATCGTTTTCCTTGCAAGCGGTTTTTAAAGGCCACACTTGTTCTATATTGATTGTGTCATGTAGAAAATCGGCTTTCCTTTCCAAAATCGAAAAGTTCTGATGGTCGAGACGAAAATAACTATATCAAGAAAAGGAAGCACCTGCGTGCGTGCGAAGCCATGGGGGTATATCCCGTCTAGGTATTTGGATTTGTGTTCTACTGATGATAAGTTTAAAATCATCCTAATGGTTAAGCATAATGAAAATACCTATATGGTATCGATACTTGGATGAGTAAGACACCCCTTGGGGGGGGGGGGGGATTTGTTTCTCAAGCTTGTTCATTATTTTATTGTTTATTATTATCATCAGCATCAGCTTGGCATCTACTTTAAGAGTGTGAATTTCACTTTGTTATTTAAAAATTCCGCGTAGAGAGCCAGTGGGGGAGGCGGAGAGAGATGGGCAGGGAGGGGAGAGTAAGAGAGGATGTAGGATAAGAAGCTCGCCGTTGGGGGCGAAATTTCTGTTTCGCGCTAACGAACCATTTTCTACAATTTTTTGATATATTTCCGTAAAAATAGCAAGGGATATTGAATATTGTACGTCGGTCTGTCTAGTCTGTGTAACCAGGAATTTTTCGTCGTACACTCATTATAATCTCGTTAGAATTGTCAGTTTTATCATCATTATATTATTATTATTATTATGTGTGTTTAATACCTTCTTCTTCGCGAAAATAAAATAAACATATTTACCCTCTATTCAGTCCAGGAACAATCAAACAAAACGATTATTTATGTATTGTGCACACGTGCATGTATGGGGCGTCCAAAACTTTTGTTTTTGGTGATGGCTCAGCTATTTGTTTCTTCACTCTAGAGGTTCACACTATTGAAATACATGTCTGTTCTCGCCTATTGGTTACAATTTTATAGAAATGATAAACTGTTTGCCTGCAATGTACGGAATAAGATAGCTACAGAGGCCTTGAACAAATATTTTACTTTGATTGACATATGCACTTTGACAAGTCATAATAGCTCATTTGCTCATTTCATGAGGAATTGTACCGTTTTCATGGTTTTAGGTGGAATACTATTTCTACCAATCGCAAGGATCACTCGTCTCCATATCTCACCCCTTGGGGATAAACTATTCCCATCACACGTACAGATCACTTTGACATGAGTTGGGACCTGGCAGACCTTGAATCAGGTTTTGATGTCAATTTTAGCAGCACAGCAAATGCAATTCGATTCACCTCTCACCATCTTGTGAAATCGACAATTTCATTCAGTCAATTGGGCATTTAGAAATCGCCCAATGGACGAGCCAGACCATACCCATTAAAACAAAAAGACAAGACGTGAGATGGAGGTCTCGAATAGACGATATACAACATTTACCGTAGTATAGCAATTTAAAAATAATCAACAGGTGTTTAAAAACATTTAAAGGGTGCACCGAAAGAATTGACATATCTTTTGACATGTCCGTAACAATTGAAAGCCCTTATTTTTGCTCTGATGTAAAAGCTTTCCATAAGACATATTTTTATGTTGAAATTAGTCAAATCACAATCACTTTGTTTTAACCTTTTAGACATTTCTTACCCTGCTAACAGTTTAATCTATATGAATTCACATATATTTTGAAACACATGCAGTTTGCAGTTTTTTGTGTTTAAAATTTTAACAAACACTGTTTACCCTGGTCATCGCTCAACTTGTTAAAAATTAAGCAACTTGTTTTAAAATTAACAACTTGTTTAAAAATTAAACCACTTGTTTAAAAATTAACAACTTTGTTTACAAAATTACACAACTTGTTAAAAGTTTAAGCATCAGTTGTTTAAATTTTTTAAACATTATGTTTATTGACCCTTTTTAAACAAGGTTTGGCGATGACACAGGGTAAACAAGCATTTGGTTAAAGATGCGAGTTGTTTAAAAAATTGTTTAAAACTTATACAACCTTGTTTAAGACACATGTTATAACAACAAACTAAACATGTTTGTTTAAAACTTAAACAACTTGTTTAAAACTTAACAACAGCACTTTACACCACCCTCTTTTTAAACAGCAACATTTTAATAGTGTTTAACAGAATAAAATGCCTGTGATGCTGCACTTTATTATGTCGTAATCATATACTGCTCTATTTATCAAATCTTAACATTAAAACTCCTAGACTCTCTATGCATGAATATCTTAATATTAGCTCGCTCTGAAGTTATATAACTCACCATTCTATATCGTCTCCTAATCCCTAATTATGATTCCACATGTTATTGAATTTTTCGATAGTTATACAACCCTTTTGTCAGAACACTGTCATATACTGTTAAATAAACTGGTGTCATGAGTTGAGTTCCAACCGGTTCATACTGTAACGATACCAAAATATCCAGCCTCGTCTACAAGGTCATGGTTTATTCTGTATGTTCTGGACACTGTGATATCTGGGATTATCTTTTTTCTTACACAGTAAACTTATTTCTGACAAGACAGATTCAGAATGACACTCCAATAACTTCCGCACTATCGACTTATGCTATTGGTTTAGTTTTACTAAGAGTAATGGCGAGCTAATGTCAAGCATTAAAGTTGTTTAACTTTCTTGGCCTATAATAACGATTTTAGTACTGTAAATAGAGATGTTGTGTACGTATAAATGGAATCGATGCTTCTACCAACGTGGAATCTTGACACGTTTTATCGTTTTCTTGCAAGCTGTGAAAGGCCACACTGTTCTATTGATTGTGTCATGTAGAAATCGAAGCTTTCTTTCCAAAATCGCAAAAAGTTTGATGGGTCAGAGACGAAAAAAAAAGAAAAAATACGATATTCAAAAAGGAAGCACCTGCGTGCGTGGCAAGCCATGTGGGTACTTACCGTTAGTATTTGGATTTGTGTTCTACTGATGAATAAAGTGTAATCATCGCTTAAATGGTTAGCATCTGGAAAATACCTAATGGTATCCGATACGTGGATGAGTAAATATCACACTTTGTTCTCAAAGCTTTTCATTATTATATATTGTTATTATTATCATCATCAAATTTGAATCTACTTTAGGTGAATTTAACCTTTGTTAGTTTAAAAATTTCGCCGTTGGGGCGAAATCTGTTTCCGCGAACGTTCAACCATTGTTATACAATTTTGTGATATTCCGTTTTAAATAATAGCAAGGGATATTGAATATTGTACGTCGGTCTGTCTAGTCTGTTAACCAGAGTTTTTCGTGCAACTCATTATAATCTCGTTAGATAGAATTTCAGTTTTAATATCATTAATATTATTATTATATGTGTGGTTAAATACCTATCTTCTTCGCGAAATAAAATAAACATATTACCCCTTATTCAGTCAGGAACAAATAAAACAAACGAAGTATTTTAATGTATTGGCACGTGCAGTATGGGTCCAAACTTTTGTTTTGGTTGTATGGCTTGCTATTGTCTTCACTCTAGAGGTTCACACTATTGAAATACATGTTCTTTTCTCGCCTCTTGGCTTACAATTTGATAGAAATGATAAACTGTTTGCTCTTTGAGAATATTTGGTTCTTCTGCAATGTACGGAATAAGATAGCGACAGAAAGGCCGTGAACCAAAATATTTATACTTGATTTGACATATGGACCACTTTGACAAGTCATAATAGCTCATTTGCTCATTTCATGAGGAATTGTACCGTTTTCATGGTTTTAGTGGAAGACTATTTCTACCAATACGAAGGATCACCGTCTCCATATATCACTTGGGATAAAATATTCCCATCACACTTACAGATCACTTCGACATGAGTTGGGACTGGAAGACCTTGAATCAGGTTTTGATGTCAATTTAGCAGCAGCAAATGCAGATTCGATTGACCTCTCACCATCTTGTGAAATCGACAATTTCATTCAGTCAATTGGGCATTTAGAAATCGCCCAATGGACGAGCAAGACCAGACCCATTAAAAACAAAATGACAAGAACGTATAAGATGAGTCTCGAATACGATATAAAACAATTTAACGTAGTATAGCAATTTAAAAATATCAACAGGTTTTAAAAACATTTAAAGGTGCAACGAAAGATTTGACATATATTTGACATGTCCGTAAACAAATTGAAAGCCCTTATTTTTGCTCTGATGTAAAGCTTTCCATAAGAAATATTTTATGTTGAAATATAAGCAAATCAAAATCAACTTTTGTTTTAACATTTAAGACATTTCTTTAACCCTCTAACAAGTTTTAATCTATATGAATTCACTATATAATTATGGAAACATCGAAATCACATGTGGCACCTTTAAGTTAAGCTATTTTCAGGACAATGTTTTCACAGCTTTCAAATGAAAGAAAGCAATGAACAATATGGAAGCTTTTATAATATCCTAAAACATTGACTACAGCAAAATGTTTTTGTTAGCAGGGAATCCATTATGTAAAGAGTAGTTGTTCAAGTCCATGTGTTTTGTCCAATAGACCAGTTAACATCCTACGTCACTTCTTTTGTTGCCTGCGAATCCATGCCTGCGAATCGTTATGGCCCATAGCATTAAAACTCTAACAGATACAATTGCCCAGTGTGTAACAGTCAGGCCGACCTATTTCAAGATACCAGGCCCTAACATGTTTACAAACATTGCTGTTAACTGGTCTATAGTGTATTCGTTACCTGATGCAGTTCTGATTGGAAGCTCTTAAAAAGGTGTCCCACAAGGTATCTTTGTTGGTGCAGGTTGATTTTAGTGTTGAAAGGTGATACTGCTACTGTTGCTGATAAGCTCTCATACTAAAGGTGAAGATATTACCTTGAAAAATCTAAAGTCAACCACAAGGGCACTTGCAATAGCACTTAATCCGGTCAATACACCCATCAGTCAGCGTTAATAATGTCAGTAAATCCATTGATGATATATAGTGCCTTTACTAAAAGTCCTGTCACTCAATGCTCTTCTCTCAAGAGGTCTTGGAGGTTGGCGTTATTGAGATATTGAATGCATAGGTCATTAGATACACGAGTGTTTATTTGAATTTCACGTATGGTAACATGGACACCAAATTTTAGTGCAGGCATCCCAAGACCTCCTCTCCGCCTATAATGACCTGTCACGTATTGACAAAAAATAGCCTTCCTATTAGCTGATTTTATACTCCCAATAATTCAGTCGTTTTCACTCTCTCACTCATGCGTACGGCATAAAAATCACAGTTGACACAAATTGAATGAGCTAATGGAAATATGCGGTCAACTTCACTTTTCAAAACATGAATATTTTCAGATTGTAAATATGTCGCGTATTCTTTAAACTATGCGACTTTCCAGCTAATAACGGCTTTTTATCCAGAAATCTGGCGTAAACTTGATGCAGTAGGTGAATGTGTTTTTCATATTTGTTAAAAGTTATTGAAATTAGTGGAGTTGAAATACAACTTTGTGACTGAAGTATTTGTTTACGTTTTTATTATGATAAAAAACATCACGATTTTCCACACAAGAGTAGATGGTATGATTTAGGTCAGTATAAATATAGTTAACTTACATCCTACTGCAGGTATGAGGTCAAACGTTGAGTTTTCCATTGCGTGAAAAATGTGGCACTTAATAAATATGATAGACACGTGATTGATGAGTATCTCGCTTCCGACTAAGAAATGTTTACACAGTGATCAGAGCTTTTCATTTCTTTCAAGATTTTAGGCAATCACTATATCACTACTTTGGGTATTGGCTGAGACTAAAGCCCAGAATATACTTCCAGTCGCAGCGAGCGATTGGCGTGCGCAATACCGGATTCTGACCCTAAGATCAAGTATTACGTATGCTCACGCGCAGAAATCGCTCTTAAACCACTGTATTTGCATAAAACATTATTTTTCCATATAGTTTACTGTATAAGACCTATAAATACTTCTTCTCTGACAGTCTTCGATGGATATTTATGAAACTTGGTTATAATGAAAAAAAAAAAAAAAAAAAACAAGAGTAGATGGTATGATTTAGGTCAGTATAAATATAGTTAACTTACATCCTACTGCAGGTATGAGGTCAAACGTTGAGTTTTCCATTGCGTGAAAAATGTGGCACTTAATAAATATGATAGACACGTGATTGATGAGTATCTCGCTTCCGACTAAGAAATGTTTACACAGTGATCAGAGCTTTTCATTTCTTTCAAGATTTTAGGCGATCACTATATCACTACTTTGGGTATTGGCTGAGACTAAAGCCCAGAATATACTTCCAGTCGCAGCGAGCGATTGGCGTGCGCAATACCGGATTACGTATGCTCACGCGCAGAAATCGCTCGCTGCGACTGGAAGTATATCATGGGCTTTTAAATACAAAGGGTTGGAAAACTGCCAATTCTTGTCTCGGCAACATGTTTACTCTTAAACCACTGTATTTGCATAAAACATTATTTTTCCATATAGTTTACTGTATAAGACCTATAAATACTTCTTCTCTGACAGTCTTCGATGGATATTTATGAAACTTGGTTATAATGAACAGCCGGAAGGCATGCAGTGGCGATCGAAGGTCATCTACGGGTCATCTGAAGTCAGTGTTTTTTCCACAAAGTGGAAAAATGTATTCCTCGAACTTACTTGCAATGATCCCTGTGGTAGAGTCTAGGTGTTCACAGAAGTGAGGTCAAAGGTCATCTCGAGATTCTATGAGGTTATTCAAATGCTTCCCTGGTATAGAACGGAACTGATATTGATATAAAATTGAATGGATCGAGCATAAGGTACACAGACACCGATCGAACTATGAGTTGAGGACGATATTTTTAAAAGTAACGAGATTATATTTGTGTATCATGTGGAAAATCCATCCACTTTTATCATTCATATTTTTCAATTTCGCAGTCTCACTAGAATCCTCAAATCAAAATCAAGCTTAAGTTGTCACGCTTCACCTCTAGAGTATGATGCTTATTACAATACTACATCATATGTTACACCTGGCCTTGCTTTTAATTAGCTAATTATTATTTAATTGAAGATAGGCGGCAGCTGGCCGCCATTATTTTTATTTACGTTCTGACTTTCTTCTGCTACCGTACAACCTTAATCTCGATCGCAGATAAGTTGATCTCTACACACATTTTTGCCTTACATTGTGGTTCAGCGCAATATACAATATGTGAACTTCACACTCTATGAGAGTAGTGGACACAGTGACGTGTGAAAATATCACTACCCAAATGACGATATGCAGTTATATTTTTTTAAAGTGTATAAACTATAGAAAGATAATGAAAACATAATGACCCAAACTTGGTCTCATCCACCATTCCCCGGTCACTGCATTCAAAGACAGATTAGTACAAGTTATCAAATCATGCGTCTAGCAAAGCTTTGTAATTCATTATTATGAAAACATTTCGCTGGTGTTAGGAAAAGGATCCCGTAATGTCATGTTTCCGTGCGTGCCCCACTTTATTGATTAGATATCTGTACCTGAAAACGTACTTTCTTTTTAAAAACTTGACACGAGTTTTATGATTATAACCACGTTATTTGCTTTGTGCTCTAAAATCGATATGTGAATATAATACAAAATGGTATTACTGGTCGTAGTATCGATGCTACTTCAATATCGTTATTGAAGTAAGATTTAATTTTAATAGCAAAGTATTGATACACTCAACCCAAGAAATGTCCACCTAACACTTCATAATACACCTGGCACAAAAAGTATCTCGGCATTTTTTCGATCAGTATTGTGCCAAAGTCAGATCATTTTGAAAGTTTCGAAATACACATTCTGGTTGCCTATGTCTTGCGCTTTCATTAATACCTCGCTTGTAAAAAAGCGTGCAAAAATGGCTGAGATAGAGTGCCAGAAAGACTCAAACCCCCAAAACCAAAAGTTGCAGTTTTTGGATTTTTCAATGGTCACTGTGTGGTACAACGCAATAATACATGTGTATTGATTTTACACAAAGAAGTTTTCCGACTGAACGAGCGAGAAAGCCTACTTGCAATATTGATTGTGGTCCGCGTGTTCGTGTCCAGTACACTGCAATACCCATTGAAAATCCAAAAACTGCAACTTTTGTTGGGTGGTTTAGCTCTTGGGCGTTCTATTCAGCCATTTTGCACGCTTTTACAAGCCAGGTATTAAATGAAAAGAGCAAGGACCTAGACAATAAAATGTATATTTCCAAAACTTTAAAAAATGGTAGGAATTTGTGGGCACAATACGATCGAAAAAAAAAAACATGCCCCGAGAGTACTTTTTATGCCAGTTGTATTTCAAAACTAGCGATGGAATCATGTAACGACCAAGTCAAGTAAACAGTTTTGGTTGACAAGTTTCAACAGCATGATAACCTGACAGGCATTATGAACAAGGTGGTTCGGTTTTTTTTTTTTTTTTCATTTTACTCTGACGTTTTTATTCTTCCGCTTCATTTTTATGACACATGAATTGCACTGCTAAATTCACACCATACAATTTTGCAACCAAGGGTTTGTAAATCAAAATTGTATGATGATTGTAGTATACCTTTTTCAAACTAAGTTTCATAATTATGTTGTTTATGTGTAAACTACGCATGGATGCCACTAATTACACGCCCTCGTTTCACTGGCATCCACATCTCTTGATATTGAATATTATTTTATCTAATACAGTCTTTGTTCTATAAATTCCTGTTCATATTTTATATTTGTTACAATATTATGATTAATGTATGTGTAATGGAATGAAATCCTGAAACCATGGGTGCCTTTTTACAGTGTGTTCCTGGAGAATTATAGGGTGCAAGGTCTGTACAGGGGTCAATATAAAAAGGGTTAAAAAGTGTTTTAAAAGAAAAATTTTTTTGTGTTGAAAAAAATAGTGCGCCCTCTCGATTTTTCAAAATTAACATTTTTAACTGTTTTTAATGTGTTTTTGAAGCTTTTTACAAATTAGCCCTTCACCTAATGAATTATTAAGCCCAAAATCAGCGCGCTATGGGTAAACGATTTTATAATTAATGTCGCCGGCGACATGAAGCTGAATGCAGAGATTTGAAAAAAAGACGTGCAGTAATTAAAAATAGTCATCTAGAACAAAAGATCGTCAATCTAGCATTTAATAATCAATTAATTACGACAGTTGTATAGCGCCATTTTCCAAGGATTCAAAGCGCAAGCCTAGTTATATTATGATGCAATAGGAAATCAGTAACAATCATTCGCTTCATATAGGCCGGAAGTGGCCAAGCGTTCATCCCTATCAGCACTTAGATTGTAAATATCTCCCCATAACAGCTCCCGATTTCGCTTGGGTAACGAGGCAATGAGATTAGTATCGTGCCCAGGACACAACACACGTTGACTACAGCGGGGTCGACTAGATTTGCAATGGTTTTATGATCATAGGCCGCGCTTATCCGCTGCGCACACGTGCTCTCCACATAACAAAGTTGTGATTTTCTATATGAAGGACTTTGTTTTTAGCTTAGTTATTCACACAGTGAATTTAGTATATGGACAAGCATATGCATATGCCCAAAAAACGATTGTTTGAAATATTGAGTGCGACCTTATCGAGAAATCTGAGTCAGACCTTTATTCAGCAGACGACGCGGAAATGCGTGTAACACAAGAAAACACACGCGTAGAGTTGATTGGCACGACATGCGCCTTGTTTGACCGGCCGTGACCTTTGTGTTTTAATATTAATGAGTTTGCGTCTACGAGATACATGTAATGGACACATTTTGTTGATTAAAGTATACGGCAAAAACTTAAAGTTAGCCTACCAAATTTTTCCCTGGATGTTTGAGCCTCTATGAAAGGTCCCAGGAAATGAGATGATAAACCTACGTACTCCAAATCTTTGTGAGACATTCCATTCAAATAAACAGGGCCAGAAAAAAGAAATTAACTACCAGTGACATCATGAGTGAAAACATTTTGATTTTCAGTAGGGTCATGAATAGATTCACACAGTGACTGGAATTTCCTTTACTCTCGAAAATCATAGTTTCACCAATGAATGTCATCACCAACCCAAATATTGAATGCTTTCTCGCCCCTCTGGTAGACTTGACACAAACCACATCAATTCTATTTGCATTTCCTGGGACCTTTAATGTCCTATCTGTTTGGCATGTTCTTTTGATGCGCCAATATGTCTGACTTAATATTTGCAAGGTAAATTGAAGAAATTCACATTTCGGAAAATGTGATCAGTGCCGCGTAAACTATACCATCATTTCAGGACCTTGCCAAGGATTGCCCAATCTCAGGGTTATAATCAAGAGTTTAAGGCAAAAAAAGGTCACATGGGGTAAAATTCCAGATTCATCAGTTTGTTATTTCAAATGGTGCCAAATTGTAGTATTACTGGAAAGAAGCCGGTAATATACAGGTCTCATTGTCTGATGACGTTTTGATGATATAAGAATGACATATGCCCGGCCCGGGCCTCCACAGGGTATATGGGAGTCACTAGCCATATCTGTAAAAGTCTCACTTGAAAGGTGAATACAGAATCTATATGCATTTTCGTATTTAGTATAACCCAATTTAACGATTTAAACCCAGTTGCAACAAAATCGGACCATTCTGTAAATGATGACCTTGAACTGTCTTAGCCTATTGTACTAAAACAAAATGTCGTAGATATGGCAAATTATACCTTTTAGAAACCTTATGAGCAATTGAACAGATTGGTATATATTTCAAAACAATTAACACTTTTATATTTTACCATGTACAAACTTTCCCTCTTATAAAACACTGGTGTAGCACACATCAGAACTACGCGGTCTCGAACCGGTCCCTCTCGCTTTTGCGACAAGAGTTATTCAGGGACTGTGTTTGCATGGATACCAGAGAAACGAGCACTATAGTAGATTCCAATTGATGGTAAAGTTATGGGGGAGTTTGGACTTCGTCCATTACTCAAAATAGGGGACTGAAATACCCAGAAAACCTTCGATTTCTTCCTCGTAATACAAAAGAGATCGGATTGAAAGAAACCGGGCCTCCTAATAACGTGACGTTTGTTCGTCGGCAGGTCCTATATCATTGTATTTTTATCCTATGTGATGCATAGTGTGCTTACTCTACCAAGAATGGGGGTTTTTTAACATTGCCGTAAACAACCTAATTATCATAAATTTAGACTTTTTATCTTCACTATTCATAAAGTCAGCTTTCACCTGCGTTGTAAACCTAGTCCTGGATTTTGGTTTGCGCTTTTTCTTCTTTGAGGGTTTTAATGCTTTGACTATTGATTTAGGACTGTGAGTGGCCCAACCGCTCAGGGTTGGCTATCTGGCTATAGCGCACATCATACCACAAATACAACGGACTAAGTTTTTACATACTACTCCCCCTCAATTCATACTCCACCTAAAAAAATAGAGCTATTCCCCTACCAACTGGATCTAGTCTAAGTGTACAGTTTTTTTATTATGTTCTGCTCGACTCAACGCATACATCCCTTAATTGATTTCTCAAGTTCCACCTAGCGAGCTTGCATGATGGCTCTTACACAGATTTTAAACAACTATAATATACTGTACACTAAAATATAACATGTCCATTTACTACATTTCATCTACGATTAAAAGTTCAGTAGGTGGGAGTAAAACGGATGAAACAGATGCATCCAATTATATTCCATATTCCACCACTGATATATTACTTAACTGGCAGTTGTTGAACGAAAGCAAAATTAAATTAGATCGGAATTTAATTCATAATAATAATTGAAGTTAGACATAAGAGCAAAGAATGGATCGTGGAATGATGACCTGACGGTTTGCATGACTGGCTCACAACCTTTTAGATGACAACCACCAAGTCTTCTTAACCTAATGGATCTAATAGTGTACACTCTTCTCACAAGTAAGTGGTAATTATTCGTCCCTTCTTGTTGACAATGCCTTCTACAATGTCGTTCCAAGGGATACAATTTGACCTTCTGAGTATACATGTAACTTGATGACTTGTAAATCGGTAAGAACCCCGGGGTGGAACGTTTTCAGGATGTCAATAAAAGCCAATACAGTTTCGAACTGCCCTCATTCTGCTCATTTACGACATGTCCCCAATACGACTATTCACAGTGAAAAATTGTTGTGAATGGAGGGTCATTTACATGAGCTTGCACAAAGTGCCATCAGGCAACGACCTGGCCGTGCTATTGGTCCGGTTTTCCAGACTCATAAAGAAGTCTACTAACGTGACCTACGTGTTCTTACTGGCATACTTGGATGACACGTGATCATGGCGAGTTTGCGACTGAACGATTTTGGCCGTTATCAGCATCGAAGATTCTGACTTTATAAATTTCCCCCTTGAAAGTGAACGGTAAACTGATTGATAACTGATCCTAAGTTGAAGGCTAAACTTTAAATACTCAATTCCCAGTCAGTTTGTATCCATGAGACAGCCTTTCAGTTCACTGCCCCTGCGGGATCATTTATCTATCCATGCCAGAACCCTTTTACCATTACTAACTCCGATGTAGAAGAGTTGTTGAAAGAGATATTAAACTAGGCAAAGCAGGTGGACCGGATAATATTATTCCTATTGTTCTTAAAGATCTGGCTGACATTGTTGCCGACTCTTCAATGGCATATTTCGTAAATCAACCCATGCAGCTGCGTTCCATCGATTGGAGGATGCACATTTTTTTCGCCTATCTTTAAGAAGGGGCAAAATAGATCCCGCTAAACCTACCCGCCCGATAAGTCTCACATGCATTGCATCAAAGTGATGAACATTCATCTGCAGCACCTACTGAACAAAACATGCCACATAACACATTTTACTCTCTTCAACTATGTTTTCGTGACAGTAGATCATCCTAACCCAACTTCTAGAAGTTGTCCTTTTAGTAGCTTTTCCCCCTGTAGTAAACTAACTAACATGGAAAAAAGGCTAACAAACAGATGTCTGCGTCCTATAGACTTTTCCAAAGCTTTGACAAGGTTGGTCACCGGTGATTAATTGAGAAATTGAATGGTATGGCGGTAACGGTAAATGTCAACATCTGGATTTGGCTGTTTTCTTTTCTCCGTGAACCGCACACAATCATCTGTTGTTGTTGTTGTTGTTGTTGAAGGCGGCTCATCTGTAAATTTCCGGTAGTATCCGGAGTCCTCAGGGGTCCATTCTGGGACCATGTCTGGTTCTTACATTACATCAACGACATAGCAGAGCAGCTCTCTTCAACACACGGCTCGTCGCTGACGATACAATGCCCTGACATGGCTGTACGAAAAGAAAGCGATGCCAAGCTCCTTCAGACTGACATCAATAAGCTTACTGAACGGGAGAACCGATGATGATGCATTTTCACCCTGAAAACGGAAGTTTTTGATCGGTATTTCTCGCAAAAAGAACCAAGGGGGTGAAGCCCATTCAAAACCAGTCGGTCCGTGCTGGGCGCTGACATTTTGAATATGCACGGAATAATTAGTTTGGGTTCTTGTATACACACATAATTTCAATTCGATACAACAATCCGGCAAAATATCATTTTTTGGTGTTGGGTGCTATTGGGTCCTACCCATGGCCACACAACGCATGAAATGACACGTCAGTCGTCTTGATTAAATAAACCGCCTCAGTACATCTTTTCACCTAAGCGCGACATTTCATTATGAGAAAAAAGAGTATCTGAGCACAGTGATCAGGTGCACTATTATTATACCTGGCCACCTCTAACACAGTAATAATTTGTACACTACCGATTAGTGTAATATGCAAGCGGCACCCACATATGTGGAAGAAGCGAGGCAGCCATGCTTTCTATTGTTGGTACTCTATGTTTCTTTGTGGTCGGCAAACCTGCCGAGACTATTAATTTCAAAGATTACGCATTTTGCCTGCTCTATCTAGAAGTGAAATAGACACCTCGTTGAAATAAACCCTTTTATCCATAAGTAAACCATGCTCGGGCATCAGCTGAAACATGTCGATTGCATTAAGTATCTTGGTCTCAATGTCTCCAATGACCTTCGATGGAACAAGAACGTGGACAAAGTTGTCGCTAAAGCTACACCTCGGCTTTCGCGACGTAACATAAGCATCAAATCTCAGGCATGTCAATCTCTGGTTCGACCAACACTACTGGAGGAGAGCATTTGTTTTTGGGATCCTTATAGTGCCCACTTTGTCAAGAAATTAGAAATGGTTCAGAAACTTATTTCATGATTGTTTGCCATCTTCGTTTTCTTTTTGAATAAATGCGAAATATACGTCAAAGTTATTAAACTCCAGCAGAAGTTTAAGGTTTATTTTCTTCGTGAATGAGGCTTAGCTCATCTAACCGGGCGGTGAACATTTTCAAGCTTTTCACACATACATAACACTGGTTTTGCAGTCCAGAGAATCTGATTTACTTATCAAAGCACCATTACTTGCCAGAGTCATGGGATTTTTTGGTGTCTCTCTGGTCACGATATCAGGGGAAAAAAGGATATGACATTTAATTCATTTTCACGAAAAGTGCACGCTGGAGAGTGAGAACACGCGTAGAACGGATTTGTAAATTTTAGACAATTTATTTTAGCAAAATTATGTACTTGTAAGGGTTCGTCACCTTTTTAACGCTAGAGATCTTGCCAGCTAGCCTATTTGTCTACCCACTTACCTTGCACATTAGAGATATGCAAGTCTTGTATGCAAAGGCTGTTTAAATTTTCCTGTATAAAGAGAATATAAGAGTACCGTCTTGAAAACAAAAAAACGATCCACCCTTCCCGCCAAGTCTCTCTGAATGTCCCTTGTTAAAAATACTTTCATTACGAAATAAAACTCATATCTACACGCGATTGCTCATTACAATACGCAACCACGTTTTTTCACTTGAACGTCCTTTGGCCGTTACATTCAGGTTGATTCAAATGTATATCGCGTCCGCGGCGTTGTGTGCTGCATTTATAAAGTGTAACAAGTAATCGTATTTCAGATAAGGTATGTCTAATCAACAACAAAATTGAATTAAGTTGGCTATATCAAAATTAAAGTACGCCTGCAATAATGATATATACTTTAAATTACATTATTTTTTATTGCGCTCTGATTGGTGTCTCAGTATTCCTCATCTTTTCCTCGAATTTAATGTGAAAAACCAAAAATAATAAAAATCATCAACAAAATACATTACAAATAAATTATTAGAATATCTGGCCAACTCTATGACACGGTTCATCATCATCTACGGTATCGGGAAATCGAAGCAATGGCGAATCCCTGGAAAGGGGGAGTAGGATCCATGCCTGCATTGAAGGGACCCAAAAACATTTGAGGGACACTTTAATATGAAGTGTTAAAACGAACGTATTGCATTGGTTGATTGTCGAGTTTGGTTGTTTGGTTTGGAATATAAATAGGGGCACCCCATGGACTGCGACGCCAATGAAAATGTGGATCTACCGGCGATCGAAGCTTAGGCAAGCCGAGATAATTCGCCATTCCTTCCTTACAATGCGTCGACATCAAATCAGAAAATCAAGTTCATGAAAGATCATTAAATCTTTTTGTGGACTAACCTTATCTTAAAACAAGCAAAAAAGCAAAAAATACTATTAGTTATCCCCTGTTTGTTCACGCAATACGGAAAAATACCTATGGTTGCACTGTTAGAAATTTTCATTAAAATAACAGCGTTTTGACTGGCAGCTGGGACTCACAACAGTTAAAATCACGTTTTTTACAGTCATTTGCACGTTTCGAGTCCCTTTTTACAGTTATTTGCACATTTTGAGTCCCGGCTAACAGTCAAAACGCCGTTATTTTAAGATCATTTTTAACAGTGTGGGTGCCGTTTCACATGAGGCTGCATCATTTAGTATACATGTATACTTAGAAGAGGTAAACCTAAAGTAGATCAGATTCAATTTTATCTAAATCTGGATTAGCACAGACAGAGGTATCATAGCCAAGCACTTTCCAAGTTCAGCAGGCTTAGACCACAGACCCACAGGCCCCCTAGTATAGGCCTGTCTCTATTATCATCTATGGAGGCTACAAATTAACAGCAAACATATAAACTCATTCATTGTAGACCAGTTACAGTTTTAGCTGCCATTTTCCTAGACCAGGCTATCATGGTCACAGTGATTCAGTGTAGTTAAAAAAAAAAAAAAAAAAAATGCTGCTACAAGTTTTTAAGTACACTCTTCTGCAAACCTAAAATAGAGCGGTCCATAACGAAAACGTCATTCCGATTAAAGAATGCGTCTGGTTTGCTCGTATATTTAGGGTTGCATTGGGAACTAGATTAGCACAGACAGAGGTATCATAGCCAAGCACTTTCCAAGTTCAGCAGGCTTAGACCACAGACCCACAGGCCCCCTAGTATAGGCCTGTCTCTATTATCATCTATGGAGGCTACAAATTAACAGCAAACATATAAACTCATTCATTGTAGACCAGTTACAGTTTTAGCTGCCATTTTCCTAGACCAGGCTATCATGGTCACAGTGATTCAGTATAGTTTAGCAGTGCACAGTAGTTGAATTCTGCAGAGTATGCCTGAGCCTGACCACTGTAAACTGGGGAACCTTTAACTCACCTCTTTGAAAGACTTCCTGGTAGTAGTCACCATTTCTCACAAACACAGGGGAATTTTAAAATTTATTTGTACATGAAGAACATAGGAATAAATTACTGTATCAATGTGTTTTGGATTGGTAGCATCCCACAGCAATGGATTGCAAAAAAGGCCATATTGGATTGTGCTTCTCAGCGGGGGAAAAAAAAAAAAAAAAAAAAGGGGGGGGGGGGGGGGGGCTGGATCAGAGCAGTCTCTTCCACAGATGTACAAAATCATTACACACATACATTTTAATGTATGTAAAGTCTTAATACTTGGTGTAATCATCACGCAATACAGGAATGCATCACGTGGTTAGCAATTTCTTACCATGCATTACAGATATATATTATTTAGCCTGTTAAATGTCTAAACTGATATAAAACTAAACTGAGATTAAAACAGTTTTATATCATGTTTTAATAGATAAAACATGATATTATTATCTTTGTATTTTGCAAAGGTCGAAATCAAAGCGCTCTTGTTTTCTGGCGGACCTTCAGAATCTTGTCGCTTTATACTTCAGAAGCTAGCTACCTTTGTGAGCAGATCCTTTCGTATTCTGTCTAAATGACAATTATAATCGCAAATTGATTTCAAATTGTACCAGGAGTTCTTCATTACAGATGACGTAATGAATGTGAAAGTTGAGTTTTCAAACAGCTATTATTACCCAGAAGACAGGAGTGCAAAAAATGTTTGATTCGATTGATAAGTTCCCTAACCATAAACTGCTGACAACTTGACTCGGATCAACATTGCCTTGGGGAGAGGGAGTCAGTTCTTCCTCTAAATCCGACAAAGTGTTCCAACTTTTCCAGGATAATTTGTAGCCTCTTTCTTGCATTTAGTTGCGTGAGTTCAATAGTGATGGGCGTACTCCCATTTAACATTGATGTTATTTTATTTTCGGTAAAAAAAAAAACAGTTTGTTTTCTCCGCAAACGTTAAGAGTAAACCCTAACGAACCCATACAATTCATTTAGCGAGTAAAATCGCCACGCTATCTTTCGTCAGCTTTCTTATTAATCGACCATAATTTGTAAGATAACAATCGAATCAAATGTTCGTTTTTTTTTCGCACTCTTGGATTCTGGGGAATTAAAGAGACACTGGCACATTTGAAAAATAGTGCGCCCTCAAGATTTTTCAAAATCAATATTTTTGCATGGTTGTAGGCTTTTATATACAAAAGCCCGAAATGATTAAGACCAAATCAGCTTCCTTATGGGTAAACAGAAGATTTTATAATTTAACGTCGCCGGCGACGTTAAATTCAGCAGACAAGAAACACGCACGCCGTATGCATGTTTCCCACACTATTTGATCGGTCTATAAACTTTGTGGTTTTAATATCAGTGAGTACGAGTCAAAAAATATTCATGTAATATACAAATTTGTTGATTAAAGTTATGGAAAACTTAAAAGTTGGCCTACAAATTACCTGGATCTCTCTATCCTCATATCAATGTCCCTATCTGTTTTGGGGTATGTTATTTTTATGTGTAAAATATATCTCTGTTCTTCCAATGGCCTAGACTATCATTTGAGAGCAAATTGAAGAAATTTCATATTTTGTAAAAAATGTGCCAGTGCCGCTTTAAATCTCTGAAAAACACAACACCGACATTCATTACGTCATGTGCAGTCAATAATTCCGGGTATACAATTCGAAATCAATAATGTGAATATGACTTTTTTCACCATGTTTCAAAATATATTTTAGCTAGTGAGTATAGCAACCCTTTATTATCTTTTGCATAATGACTGCATTGTACAGATGTCACTCTTGTTGCATAGATCGACAGCTTACAGTCCCCTATAAAAGAAAAAGCGCATTCGCGGTTGGTTTACCCAATTCCAAATGAATCATAGAGAAAGAGCTAAATTCAGCATATTACCCGGGAACATTTTGCACCAGATGCAAGCATTCTGTAAACCATACGACCGGGCTCACCTCTACAGATAAAAGTCCAGCACGCGAAGACGTGACCAATTTCCTTGTCAAAGCTGTAAGGAATTAGCGCACAACTTACTGTGATATTCAATTTATTAAGAAGAACTAATGATCTTAAAAAAGCTTTTTAAGTTATTCAAATTTATTCAAGTTCATAACATTTTAAACAGATCAAACCATTTCATATTGCGGAATTAGTTAACATCGACAATCCAATAGAACGTAATGAACACATCGATCAAAGGCAATAGGCATTTGATACCATCATTCATGGCATATATACTACATAAATTGGAATACCTACAATCATCGAAAAAAATGTTGGATCACTTTGACCGATTTAGGGAAAAGGTGACCCCCTCTCCCCCCAATTCAATGTTGATCCGAGTCATTGTTGTCAACAGCTTCGCCGGGCCCCCAACATTGATTGATGAGGAGTGGGGAAGATTTGGTAAAAGGGAAGACCTCTGCTTTCTAAAGAACAATGACTTACCCAAATTCGATCTCATTTGTGAAAATTGGAATGGTTGAATAGTATTGAATCAAGTTTCCAAATATTTTTTTCGATGATTGTAGGCCTGTTGTTTAGAGGGAATGTATTATTGGGTTTAAACTTACGTTCTAATAGAGAAAATATACTTTATAACTCATGCACAATTCTAACATTGAAACTGGTGCGGGACTGTCTCAAGGATCGTAGTAGGCCTAGCCTAATAATAAACAACCAAATTATTTTCAAAAATTATATTTAAAAATAGACAACGTTTCCATAGTCATGTATAAGACTACAATAATTATATATCAAGAAAACCAAGCAGCAATTTATTGCCCCAGAAGTATTGGCAAATAGTCCCGCTTATTGAAATACCTACCCTGCCAATTAAAAAATCACAAATTCAACTCAGCAAAGGAAATATGATAATGATATTATAATTAATTGATTGTGTTTGAAATCTTTGACTAAATTAACGTCAATATTAAATTATTCATAATAATATTATTTGAATTGCAAAATACAGAACAGAAATGTGATAAAATATATATAATACATACAAAATTGACAAAATAAAGCAAGTATTCTGGATAGAGAAATGGGTGTAAAAACCCGATCACAAGGTGCTATATATCCAAAGAGAAGAAACAAAAAATAGCATGTATAGGGTATTTCCCAAGACCGATCTTCCAAACATGTGACCGGGAGTGCAATGGTTTTGGGTGTATATAATTATAATAGGGCTGTTTTGATATTAGACTTTTTATCGGTGCGCATGGCTAAGAGAGCATGATCTGTAGCCATGGCCGGAGGATGGTCAAGGGTATTATGTTTGATAGAGATTATTATTACACCTCATGAAGATTCATGAATATAATCACGCTATCTCAATTGGCTGATTCCTATTACGCATGCTATTTCCCTTGGGAACGAGTTTGAACGGTTTCCCTACAACCTCGTCCCCCGAGTCACAGTGAGTGTAAATAAAACAAATACTACTGGTTTATATCGGAAATAGGGCACACTATTTCCCTTGGTACTGGCCTATCACCCCTCACCCTCGGGTTCGGGGTGAAGGCCCGTAGCCAGTTACCACGCGTGAAAATAGTGTGCCCTATTCCCTCTAACCATGCAGTATTGTATACTTTTGCAGGGGAAGTTTCTGGATTTTTGAGTTAATGCACAGGTAATTTAACAGAAGCATATGGATGTTTGAACATTCATATTTTTTTCTTAATTTATCATGAATTACTAAGATCTTTTGAACAAAGGTTTAAGAGGATGATTTTTAATGTCCTGGGAACGCGAGACTGCAATAATAAAATGCATGTAGCAGTTTTCCACAATTAACCGTTTGGAAATCCCCAATGCCCCAAATCGCGCAATCGTGGCCTAAAACCCTCCCTGTACGAACCCACCTGTTAGTCGCACATCTTGATCGATACGCTGTTTGACCACAGAGAACAGAATGCTTGCTGCTTTGCCGTAATTGTAGGTTAAATAACGGTAACGAATGAATAGTTTGGTGTCACGTTGTCATGTACCAGGTCACGTGTCAGGAATCAGATATCGGTTTGCTCTTCGGGGGCGCCGATATATATAATCCGACTATTTTTAAATCAAGTCTTTACATGACCCTCTGCCCAAAGTGCTATTATTTTTTTTCCCAAAAGACACGTTGTATGTATGTCTAAACAGTACAAAATTTACCTTTTCCTACTATTCAAAAACCGACCGTACGATGACGATAACGGTTGTTTTGTCACTGTAGGGATAGACGTCATTTTACCTGAATGGGTCCCACGAAGCAAAAATAATAAACCAATCAATGCCGCGTGCGCATCCAAATCTTATTTTTTCCAAAAAATGGTGGTATTCCCATAAATAAATTCCTTTTTAAGATTCACATCTGTATAGTGTTATTTAATAATTAAATTCAATTGTCCCCGCATGGATGAATGTGAAAAAAAGCTGGGTCAATAGTCTACAAACAATGAAACAGAGTCAAGCGGCTAATACCCTTACCGGGGACTGAAGAGCAGACAGGAACCCGTGTTAGTTAATAGCAGCTTTACAGCCACTTAGCGCGAGGCTGCAGGGGGTTATGCGTCAAGCCGTCCATTAGCATGGAGAGGCGGCTACTTACCAAGGAAAATATCAATAGATTATTGGATTTGAAAAAAGGCCACCACAAAAATAATTACGTACCTATCAGTGTACTCTGATATTAACATCCATGTTACATCAGTCTGTCCCTGAGTACATTTCCTCCCCAGTAAATAAAAAATAAGGGGGCCTCGGCAACTAGCCAACTCCATTGATTTTAAAAGATTATAGCTTTGTGCTTCCATTCACTTGCGATTTCACGGTTACGATTTCAAGGCCTTTCCTTTCAACTAATACGCAAATGATCGATTCCCGGTCTTTTTAAATGAACATTTAAAATAAGCTGCTCATTCAATTCAAAAGGTATCAGATGGTCTGTTGTAAACACTGATCTCTATACACTGGATTGGACACCTGGAACTCGTAATTGAGGCACTTGACGGCCCTATTGGTCATCCAAAAACAGCCAAAGCAGGTGGTTAAAGAGCCGGGTCATTTATACAAAATTTGTTCCCATTGAAATGTGGATGAGCTGGATGAGGACGACATAAACAGACTATAGAATCAAGCCAATTCAATGACTCATGTATTGGCGTATGGAATGGCATGTCTCTGAAACGTGCACCCGGGATAAAACGTCTGTTAAACAGGTTTCTGGGAAGCTCGTGTTCGGTAGACCAAGATGTCCGCCCGTGGCTCCATTATCTATATGCAATTACTGTTGCGTAGCCTATCCAGTGTATTGGAGGATTCCATGGTTGTTTGTAAAGGGTTTGCAGGGCAGCTATACTTACTTACAGGACAGTATACCTGTTCAGATTATAAAGACCGAGAGGTTTGGACAAAAGTGATATCTTTGGCCAACTGGCAAATATATACCAGACGGACAGGACATATTTACATTTTGATCATCATCCTGCCAATCCAAGCACCAAAGATCGCTCTTCACAAAACGTACTATACACAAAGCAAGATTGCTTAATACGAAACCAAACGAATAGGCAAGGCAAATGTCATAGTGGTGTATCTGTGTATTACTTGAAACTTTATTTATAAAGGGGATTATCGCTGGTGGCCAATATTGGGGTTCCTTTGAACCTCTCTCCATATCATTTGTAATAGTTTGATAATTTATGTTCACTTTTTTTGTTTATAATATATTCATGCATTGTATTATCTTGATTGCATTATTGTAATGGAATTCAACTACAGTTGATAATGGAATACAGTCGTATGTCATTTCCATTGTTTTTCATGTAACGGCTTTTCCGAGAAAGGAGAAAAAAGGAAAATGGAATCAGAATGAATAATGAATAATCTGCTTCTACATACAGCTCTCCGGGCCGTAGCGGGGGGGGGGGGGGTGCGGGGGATGAGACGCACCCCCCAAAATGACAAAGGTCGCTTATGATGTTGAAGGTCCGCTTTGCCATGTTTAAGGTCCGTGTTGTCAATCAATTAAAAGTTTGTCTAAAGGACCTAAGCAGTGTTAACATCGGATTACGATTGTCGTTGTTTTACTATACTGTTGTTTTCTCAACGCTGCGACAAAATTTTTTTTCTCTCTTACCACCCCCTTCAGAATTGGGGCGACGGTGTGAAAAATTTTGGGTCAACCGGCGAGCGGCAGCCGAGCCGAAAATTTTTTTTTGGTACGCAAAAGGTCGCTTCTGGCAAATCCGCACCCCCCCCCCCCCGCATAAATTCCTGGCTCCAGGCCTGAAGCTCTCCATTAGCAATAGTTTATACTTCAATCATATAAAGGTGCAAGAGAGATTTCAAATAGCAGTGTGGTAATAAAATATGTGAACATTCTGCCCCGAGTGTAAAACTTTCCATCAAAAAAATATCCCCATCTGAAAGGATTAAGCTGAGAAATGTTTCTTTGGCACCAAAAATGTGAATTTCTAATTTCGTGTCGGAGCAAATACGAAATTCAGCCTATGTTTATATTGAAATATAAGCAAGTCAAAATCGCCTTTGTTCTCTCTTTTAAGACATTTCTGTAGGGAAGAAGGCGATGTCTAGGTCTATATGAAATTACTTATGCACAGATATCATGGGTGCCTCAAAATCTCTCGTTGCACCTTTAAAGGTGCAACGAGAGATGTTGATGCACCCAAATTGTGTATAATAGTAATTTCATATAGATTAGACACTAATAGGTTTATTACCTTGTATTTTGGCTAAAGAATGCCTTAAAAGTGAGGAAAAATGGTGGTGTCATATGCGTATATTCCAATAAAAACACACGGCTGAATTTCGTATTTGCTCCTATACGAAATTAGAAATTTCACAATTTGTACCAAAGAAACATTTCTAAGCTTAATCATTTCAGAGGGGGATATCTTTGACGGAAAGCTTTACATCAGGGATGAAAAAATCCGTACTTTCATTTTGTAGGGGGAACTGTATATGTGAAATCTCTCGGTGCACTTTTAAAACACTGATTTTTTTAAAGAAAAGAAAAATTGCGTGGCTGAAAAGAGTAACGGTTACTCGCCGTTGTATGCGAAAATCTTTGCGCATTTGGATCAGATTTATAGGAGAGCAATGTTTATGATACTATTTGCTATCCTGTCTTGCAGAATCCGAAAATTTGAACCCCCACGTTGCCTTCCGTGACAAATTTTTATGATAAATCCCTAATAAGATAAGAACTTTAATGGAATTTTCACCATCCATAATGTGGGGATTTAGTGCAGAAATTAGATTGTAGAAGAGGTGTGTATTGTACAAACGATATTCTTGTATAATTTATAGCCAATTCGGTTTTTCAGAAATAAATCCTTTGTGACCACTTGGAATATTTTTCTTTTTTCAAAAGAGAAGAAAAGAATTGCGAATCTGATACTTTCTTTATTAATTATATACGTTTAAAAATATGCAGAATAAAAAGCGTGTTCGAAATACGCAAGAATTAAACTCCGTCAAAAAACATTTTACATGTGGATGTTCTCACTAACACGGCGAATATCTTTTTTATGATGTTTACAGCTTTGAAAAAAAAGGATCAAGACAAGCAATTTTTACGAATCATTGATATAGGGAAACCATTTGCAAAGTTTTATTTCAAAATTGCTTTAAAAGAAAACAAAATTGGGACGCCTTTTGGGATGTTTCAAATTATTTTCTACAAAAAAAACTCTGAAAGAGATAAAAATGAACTTCTAGAAAATCGTATAATGAAGTACTTGCCAGCCGACACAAAACACCCTTTTTTTCGGGTTACCTGGATTTGAAGGTCCCCGAGGGTCATGGGAACGCCATTAACGTGGTTAGAACCCTTGGGAATAGTTAACGTGATGATTGCAACCTGAACCTGAAATACACAGAGAATTGTGATATAGAGACTGTCAAAGGAAAAATAACCCAGGGTGTTTGCTGATTTAAATCGCGAATTCCATCATTGGTTTTTTATCACCGTTAAAATATTTTGTACAATTAAATTAATGTTGATTTATCTAAAAGTGTTCTAGAGGCAGCACCTCTTCTTTACGGCTGATTCTACAGCATTTTTAGTTTTATAATCTTTAAGGGGGGGGGGGTATGGGGTCTGAATATGATAAAAACTTTTGTTCAATACAGCAAATAGAGATAATGCAATGGCTAAATTTGTAGACTGTAACTACCAAAAAGCTTTTAGTCACGATCGCAATCGGACTTCGGTTCCCGAGATATGGTGGATCAAAGTCAAGTAGTGTACGCGAAATTTGCCAAAAAAAGCATCATCTCATATATGTATCATGTGAAAAATTTCAAGGGGTTATATTTAAATATTGAAAAGATATTATTTATGAATTTAACACATTCATGTTTGGGCAAGTTAAGTATAAAATCCGTATATTATCCTTTCCATAATTAAAGATTAATGTCCTGGGAAGTTTGATTTTATGTATTTATGTTTTCTAACCATGCGGATATTAAGAAATTATTTTTAAAAATTAATGACAGGAAATGGATGCAAATATTCGATGCTCTTCATAATCATTATGATAATTCGTCTAAAATGAAATTAAAAAATAATTCCTATTTCAACTCAAAGCGCCCTCTTTTGTCGAAATGTTTCGAAGTCTGTAACTCGTTTCGTTAAATACGCAAACATCCAAACGAGAACGAACGTAACTAGGAAAACGCTACATGCTAGACAGAATTAGGCTACATAATAAGCACATATAGGCCGAGTGAAACCATGAAGGCGATTTTAAATGGTGTCAAATTCAAATTACGCCCTGAAATTATGAGATTGGTCGATTGCCGGTTGCCATGGCAACGTATTAAAATACCGGCTTCATGGTTCACTCCGTACTTACCTCCTGCATATGTCCCCCAAGTGTTGGCCCCGTAGCATGTTTAGTTATTTGGTTCACTTCGTTATGTGTTTAGCCAATCGGAGGCCTTACGGGGTTACCATGGCAACCAGAGCAAAAATTTTCATGGATTTTAAACACTTTGGACATGGGATACATATGATTATAAATGTATATACCCATATTAGGAAAATTAAGAAAAATCATTTCAAAGTCACGTCAGACCCATACCCCCCCCCCCTTAAAATGCATAGAACACATACTAAACTTTTTTCAAATTAAAAAAGAACACAACGAAAAACTTTTTTACAAGGTGTCAAACATTCAAACTTAATTGTGTGTTTTTGTTATTAATACTTTCAATTATATCTAGTTATATAGCAACATTGGCATTGCTCTATAGGTCTCAATTAAAGTTGTAAGCTGCCTTATTCAGAAATTTATGTTTCATTTCATTTCAGCTCTCGAAGTGGAGAGAATTTTCATCGATATATAGGTCACCTGCCTTACCATACAATATGTTAACATAATATTACAATCAGTCACTAGAGTAATCTGCGAGTTCTTTTCTGTAGCCCAGTGTGGGGTGTGTCGAGGGTGAAATGAATTCTTCAACACGAAGATTGGTTCAAAGTGGCAGTAAAGACAGTGGCCGTAACCAGAGGGGGGGCAGGGGGGGGGGAGGGCAGACTGCCCCCGGACAACTAAAATGGGGACGGAGAAGGGGAAAATGGGGATGGAAGAGGGGAAAAGAAGGGGAAGAAGAGGGAGAAAGAAAAGAAAGGGGAAGAGAAGGGAAAAGAGAGAAGAAAAAGGGGAGGAGAGGGAAAAGAGAGAAAAAAAGGGAGGAGGAAGGGAAAAGAGGGAAGGCGAAGGGAAAAAAAGGAGGAAAAGAGAAGGGGAAGGGGAAAGAATGTAAAGAGAGAAGAAAAAGGGGATGGAAAAAGGGAAGGCGAATGATTAATAATCCATAATCGTTTGGAAGTACTATGGTTTTTCGCCTCAAACCCCCACCCCCCCCTTCAGAATTTCGAAACCAACT
>JAMKCH010008521.1:0-29825 GCA_023653785.1 Ophioderma brevispina
ATATATAGATATAGATCTCGGACAGATCATATAAAACTTCTGATTTTTTAGATGGGTATGATGTTCATAACTTCAGTTACCCCAGCCAGCCACCCGGAGAAGTAAAGATAGAAGGAGTACTTAAATTACAAAATCCAACTAAATCAGCTGAATATATTGTGTTTCATGCTAGAAGTATTGGAAAGCTATGTGATCACAAGCCAGCTGAGGAAACCAAGAAACTTGAATGTTAAACTAATGTAGGATAAAAACACCTTACGCAATTCTTATCATCAAAAAAAAGAACTGAAGAAAAGAAACTCTTCTGATTGGTAATTTGCCCAAAAATAAAGTTTTAAGTGTTTTGAGAAGTACATGAATTGGCAATAACCAGCATGATGTGAAGTGGATGTTGTATGGTAATGAGAAACCGACCGACAATGCTTGCGAGTTCACAAATATTTCTATTGCACCCGGTGGTGGATTGTTTCACTAGAGGCAGGCCTTAAAGGATCAGGTGTTTGCGATACAGCTATGCTTCAATATAAAACACCTCTCATTCCTTTTGAACTAATACTACAAGGTACACGAGGTCTTTTAGATTGCATTAATCTTTAAAACCAGTACATGCGGGGAAAAGTTAATCAATTTCTAGAATTATTTCCTAACTTCCAATTTCCTTAATCGTTCAAATATTATGGTTAAATCATGTAACCATGGTGACCATAAATTGATTAATAAATAAACAAT
This sequence comes from Ophioderma brevispina, assembly GCA_023653785.1. Taxonomy (NCBI): domain Eukaryota; kingdom Metazoa; phylum Echinodermata; class Ophiuroidea; order Amphilepidida; family Ophiodermatidae; genus Ophioderma; species Ophioderma brevispina. Next base: position 730 of record JAMKCH010008521.1, read on the forward strand.
TTTGTAAAATTTTAATTCAAAACTTCCAATTTGCTATTCTGGTTTTCACCATATTTATAACTTTCTATTTTAAGTGTCACTCATGGTTTTATGTTCAATTTATAATATTACTTGATTGATTTGTTATTCTTTTAATTGCTAATCCACAATTCCTAATAATGGAGGTTCAATTAGGTCAATGGGCTAGCACAAACAAACTCTTTACAACATCGTTTTAGATCACTATTGCACAACACGCTGCCCCAGCTTAATATAATTAACCTGAGTTGGGTCAATTGTATAGCGCTATACCAAAGCACACAAATCCGGGCCTGTGCCAAATTCTCAAATTATATTTCATTCTCATTTTGGTCATAATAATTTAGTAGAAACTTAGTACAATTGGTGCAATAGATCGAAGTCCATATTGGCGAAATGTCAGTGGTTAGTTCTGACATCGTTCTTAATATGCTTGACAGTTATTAAATGCACAGGCAAAACCTTCAAAACATTTCCCATCATACATTCGTTCCATTATACCGTTTTGCTATTTTCGATTATTCCCTTATTTCTCAATTCACTTCACCGAGCTATCGGACTTCGTGTAACAGCGCATTGTTCTTCCCCTGATTGTACCTGCACAACCCCGTTGCAGTAATTGGTTGGAATGATCACACGACCAAGCATCATGACATGGTGCTGGACGGGTGAAGTCGTAATTTCACGTTTAGTGGCATCCACTTTGTTGGGGGTTTGTGATTCTTTAGCGTGTGTATCGCACTGGCGAAGCGGGCCGATGGGGGGTAGGTGGGGTACCACGGCGGGGTTAATGGTGTAAACCTAGACGCATTATAAATATTGTTAGTGTCGCGGTAAAAGTGTGTGTTCGTGCTAAGAAACTGTCAGAACATTGCCCCAGTACCACTAGAAAGCCTTACTTGACAAAGCTGTCATGAAGATGAAAAACAATTTTATCATATTTGTGGGGTTGCACGATCCCTTCTTCAATGAAGATTAACACCACTTATTCAATAAAAGCAAATAGTCTTTTGAATAAGCGATTGCTTGTTGTGATTAAGCAATTCTGTCGGTTCGCGGTTGGTGAATTTGGCACACACACACTCTCTGCGACTGGTGTGTGATGAAACTATTTATGGAATGTCTATGGAATGCTGTAAGTTTTCTTATTGTAATCAATTTTTGATCTGATTCTCAATATCTTTTCTGGCAGATACAGCTAGAGGATCTAATTTGTGATGCTGATTATGTAAAAAGAAATTATTTCAGTTGAGTATTTTGCCTGCAAAGCACGATTTGTGACTCATCATCAGCGCCAAAGGAATCTTTTCATGCAAGGTAGTAACTTGGATACGAGCCAGTAATTGACCAATAAGGTGGCGAATTCCAATATGTGACATCACAGCGACCCGTCGAATTGAGTAGAGTGTGGGCATGCTACATCGACATTGAAGCGAGGTGTGTTATACGGTGGCATCTTGGCATGTGTATATTCCTCTAAAATTGTGATATTCACCATGGTAATTACCATTCTTAAATAGCTATGGGAATCTACCTTAAATTTCATGGTTCCGCCTGGTTTCAATTCACAATTGAACCTGGGAAATTTAGACTGGGAATTACACGCTACATAGGTTGATGTGCTCATGTCATTTTTGATATGCTTGGCTCTCATGTTGCATCTCGTTGCACGTTTTTGTATTTAATGGGGAGTTCAAATTTTTCGTCTTGGTTTGAAAATGTAGAATAAAGATACCGTATAATATAAAGCGGTTTATTAAGGATAGGAAGGTATTGATTTTGGGAAGCGATACTCTCTGATATAAATTAAACCGGCAAATTGACTGGAAGCATTTGGGCCCTCCAGCTTATTTTTTCCACTTACTAACAAGTGGAGTAAGGATTTCAAATGGAATATCCATTGGACCCTATGATACAGCTTGACACAGCTGTTTGAAGTTCATTTATTAATGACAAAATCAGAATAAAACAAAAAATAACGACCTGAGTTTTGACAACTTCTTTGGATTAAATATTTTTCCACAATCTTCACCCTGTGCAAATTTTTAGGAAATTTCATCTTGGCCAAATATGATTCTTTTAAAATCTATTTTACACATATCTCTATAGAAAATGGGCATATTAGAGGGGGCTATAACATACAAATCAGAATCTTTGTAAGCCTCTATGGCAAGATTTCCTGAATGGATTCTTCCATTTTTATGGGGTAATAGCTCTTGCATGTCCCTACTTTATCAGTTGTCAAAATGTGTCGCCACTGCTTAAAATTGTTCTAAAATAAAAGAGACAATTTGGGGTACCGTGTTCATATAGAAGTCCCCAAGTATGCAAATAGTATTGCAATTATTCCTTCATACCCTGTATGATGTTGTGGGGCATGAATGGGCTTGACAGAATTAATGGCAGTACCTCAATTTGCATACTTGGACTTCTATATGAACATCTACCAATTTGCATGGGGTCAAACACTTGTGATGACAATGTTATTTCTAATTATGTGGGTTGGCTTTACTGTCAGTGATGTAATCAAGGAAATTGAGCCAGGGGACAAAATTCCCAGTTTATCGCATCCTTCAAAATCGGGACAAAATGTAAACTATATTCAATTCATTTGTGATATTATTTCGAGGGGCTAGTCGCCAATTCGTTGAATACACCAATGTTGCTGTAAACCAACCTCATTGTGCAACACAACATTTTCACTTCAGAACCTTCTGCAAATTTTCCTCACACTCCCGAATTAGATTCTTACGGAAAACAACCCCGGGCAGTTATTTCATATGTGAATGCCGGCCTATCACAAAATTCACACAGAATAGCTTGCATATAAATTAGTTGTTTATGCTACTGACTATTAATTAAATCTCCAAATTTGTTGCAAGCTCACTCAATGCCACTGTGTAGACTCTCAATTGGAAATTTACAACGCCCCCCGAGGAAAACACATGTTCAACCAGTTACAAGCCTTCACCAATTTATTTAAAAGATGCTTGATTTTTTGGTGCTGACATGCCTTGGATAAAGGCACTTTGGCAGTGTCCTGGTGGCATCCATTAAACAGTTAGGACTACGTGCGACATGACCCCCCCTGACACACCCCCCCGGGGATTTTTGGAACAACCATTTTTGTTAACTTTACCATAAGCACTTGAATTCAGGTGTCTGCAAAAATCCCCACCCTGGGTTTAACGGAGGGGCCCTTTTTTTCAAAATGGCTGCCCAAAATGCAACTAATCCCCCCTTAGGGAGAGAAGTGCCAACATGCCTAGAACAACACAGACACAGCCTAGGCACTTGATTTGATACCAATAGATAGCTATGGTCCTCCTCTTTCCATTGATACCAAAAAGGTTTCAAAAACCAAACCAAAGGCCTGGCATTACGTCACAAGGACGTCATAAAGTTTGCAGTTACACAATTGTCAATTTCCATTCCCGGCACATAGGGGAAATTCAATTTTTCCCAAAATGTTAGGTAATACCCAATTTTCAGCGGTTTTTTGCTCTACTCGATGAAAATGACTAGGTTTATAATTGAGAGCATTTTAGTGCTATAAGAATGCTTTTGAGTCCTAAATTGCAAATCTCAATTTTCCACCCCATATTCCAGTACATGGATTTTCATCACTTTCCTCACATAATTACGTCATATTGACGTCAGAAGGGGGATGTTGGCACTTATTTTGATATCCAATGGAAAGAAGAAAACTTTTAAGCTACCCTGTTGTACCAAAATTTAAAGGAATCGGATTTCAGTAACGAAAATCAACGGGGGGGGGGTGAGTTTTGTTTACAAAAATGGCTCATGTAGACGAGGTTTAAGTCAAACTGACAATTATATTGATGCCTCCTAAGCCTTGGAGATCGACTGATGTGCCCGAGACTCGCAGAGAGATTTGTTGAGGATACACATCCAGAGAGTCAATTATCACGCCCTGATTTGGTACCAGGCAAATCGGCAGAGCCAGATGATCATGATCCAACCAGATGATCATGGTTGGTAGTAAATGATAGGTGCACTAGATACTAGTGTCCATCATGAGAGTAATGCCACAAGATTTGTCTGACATCATAGTAAGGAGAATAACTTATCCAGAAGACAATAAAGACCTGACTCAAGAAGAGGAGGAGGAAAGAAAAGATCAATTTCTGAAATCAAGGAGCGCATTTGCCGTATACCAAGGAAACACATGCTTAAAAGATCGCCAATTAACAATACCAATGATTGTTAAAATTGGAAATTCTATCATATTCCCTACACAGTGGTTGTAAAATCTGATCTAGCCAGAGGTGTGGGTACAATGTCTGCTGCTTCACTGAATTCTGCAAGGTGAAGGTCCTTGTCTTTGCCTTTGTGTGCACCAACATGGGCAGACGCCAGAATGCTCGCGTTTCCGATCTGCTCCATGGGTAATAGTGGCCGATTCGGATCTCATCAGGTTAGACCCGCCCTCACCACGAGAAGCCAGGCCCAGGCGAAAACCTCCCAGTCATACCAATAGATGCCACTTGGTTGAACGCAAGTCTTTTCCCCCCTTTTTTTTCCACAAGCCAACTGCCCAAACGCCTAGAACTATTTCAAAGGACCGGACTTGCCAAGAAACTACCCCGGACCTAAGCGGTCAGCAGGGGGCCTCTGTCCCAACACAGGGCGCTCTATACCGATTACTTGAGCGCTCTGCTCATGCATCTACGCTGCTGCATGTATAAGTTTTCCGCTGGAGCTGGCCGAAGACACCTCGCGACAAGCCGCAGAGACATCCAACGACGGGGCAAGCTTCTGGGCTGTCCCCTTCCATACAGGGCAAGCAGCCTCCCACACATTGACACACAGGGCAAAGTCTCCCGTCGATCTCAGCGCCTGCGTGCATACATGGTAATGGGGAAAGCCCCTAATGGGGGTCATGGGAGAGACCAGAAGCTCTTGAGTTAACATGTTCGAGTGCTTTTCGGAGATGGGTTATGTCCTTATCTTGAAGCAGATAACTATTTTTACGTTTCGGGGGTCCAGGGGCGTAGCCCCAGGAGCTCTTGGTTTTTAGCATGTTTCCGCGCATCCTGAGAGCTCTCGGTTATCTCACTATCATTAAGCAGATGAACTAGTAATGCCCCTGGCGGGGGCTAGAGTTCGGAGCCGTGGACGCTCTTGAGTAATAGCATGTTTGAGTGCTTCGGAGAGAGCTCAGTTTATCTCATTAGCTTGAACAGATGAACTTACTGCCTGTCACAAAAAGCGACAACCGACAGGCTCCCGCACTCTCTCCCGGTCGCCGGCACAGATGCCGACAGGAGAGGCATGAGCACGCTCCCCCGGGGCAATTCCATCCCTGAAACCCACATAACCCCATCCATCACCGGGGTTGAGTACGTTAGTAATTTTCGTAATCAACAACAACTTATGTGGGCGCGTTTGGTTGTGTCGCTGCGCGTACACTAATTGCCTGAATCTCTCGCAAGCAGTAGTAAGAAGCTTGTTGCTCACTGGTTAACCATCAGTCAAACCATCAAGACTCAAGAAAACCATGGTTTATGAGTTTAAGGTGGATCAGTGATTAGGGGCTGTGTTGTGGTCTAGTGTATAGTAAGTTATTAGACCATTTTTACATAAAGCGCCCTCTATTTATACACTTGAAAGGCTAACTACTTCATTTTAAGTGTACTTACCCTCAATAATCAAACGTGATGGCCCAAAGTATATAATTAGGTGACACCGGCATTTTGCCTTGAAAGAGGTATTCAGTGTATAAAACACGCGGTGTTTCATTGTGTTGGCGGCCATTCTGTAATTATGACGCCCTCTAGAGGCAGGTAAGCATGCCAAAAGGTGTTCAAACTATCCTTGTGTGTTTTGGTGGACTAAGTAGTCACATAGGGCATGACTTTGGATCAAAAATAAAGATATATGTCAAAAAAGGGAATAAGGAGTATTGCGCCATTTTGAAAAAAGCGCCCGCACTCTTTAACCCAGGATGGGATATTTTGCAGACAAACCTGATTTTGAAGCTATATGTATAAGGTTTCCAAAAATAGTGAGTCTTCAAAAAATCCCCGGGGGTGGGTGCAGGGTTTCGGTAGGGCTCAGACCTAGTAAGGATTTGGGCATATCACGGGTTTCATGCAAGAAGACCCCATCTGAAATAGACTGCCATTGGTCAGTTCTGTTCTTAGTTAAGGTCAACATGCCAAATCTAACCCACCTGGGAAGCTATTGCAGATGGGGCTTTTTGCCTAAACCCACGATTTAGAACTCTTCTCTAAGCCCTGGGTGTTGTGCAATAAGCTAAAAAATACAATGATTACTATAACACAATATATAAAACATTTGATGTCAACAGTTACATCATGTGTGCGTTGCCTATAAACCATCGCAGATAATAACAAAAGTAGCTGTCAACAAATGCATTAAGGATCAGGATTCCTACGCCGGTTTACAGCAGAACAGAACGGGGGTATGTAAACAAGAAAATAAGAAATTCACACTTGAATTTGTTGTGTACAAAAGACTTCATCCTGTATTTAGATATGCCATAGAAAAATAAGTAAGAAATGAAAAAGTCTTTTGTTTAGTATAAAAATATCCACTGTCTATGTTGGAATACAACTGTAATTCTATTTTGATGATGATGATTATAGTAGGTATTATTTTCAGCCCCACACTGAAGACCTTTTTTTTTCAAAAAGTTCCACCATCATTAACTGGGATTGCTCTATTTTTAAACCGATAGGGGAATCTGTAATTTTCTTCAAAAGTTTGTCCCAAAATAATGGGTATAGCCTGAGTTTTTTGTTGTTTTAATAGCTCACAATTCACAGCCTGATTTTATGACCTCCCTCCCGCATCTAAGTGCAAAAAGGGAAAAAATCAGGAGTAAGATATGCTCTGAGACTATTTTGGGGCAATTTTCCAATATTTGTGTGCCATTGAGTATTGATTTGAAATGAAAAGCAATACTGTATCTGTAATAAGACGGAGCTTTTTTTACTCGTACAATCCAAATCAAACATTCTTAGCCCTAATATTTTATAGGCATAAATGAGAAAAATGTAGTTTCTTCAGACACCAAAATTCTGACCACTTAAATTTCAGTAAAATCTGGGATATTTTGGCGACGAGGATATAATGAAGGGCCATGGACCTTTAAAAGACACAGGACCCTCTTATTTTAGTATGTCAAAATAATACAGCAAGAATTGACATTTATACTCGGATGATTTGAGTCCAGCACCAGTGTGGGAAATTTCACTTCAATAACGTCATGTGATCCCACAAGAAAGAATACCATTAACACATACAAACCCTGCCTTTTACACTCATTTTAGCTCATAAATGCTGTGGTATATACTGTTTTATCACTAGAATTTTTATCATGATCGTGAATGTTTTGTGGTCCTTTAAAACTCTTGAACACTTATCCTGAAGTTCTGACACATGTTTAGTACCAGTACAGTATGGCACATTGCAAGGCATTATGGGATGGTTTTAAAAACACCCTCTGTATAGACCTTTTGACTTCACCAGAACAGACACGACGGATGAAGGTTAGACCAAACATTGCTCCATATAACATGCTAATACGTCAGGGAATAAGAGAATCCTACCACCCTCCTAATAATTGGAATCCCCGTCCTAAGAAAATGCCAGCCCCTTTAAAGAAACCGAAAGCCAAACACGACACAAAGAAAACTTCACCTATGCCTGTAAACTCTAGATGACCCTATCATTGATACTAAAAGATACCACTATTAAATTATTCCTCTACTCTCCCACATCAGCTCCATTTGCATGGACGGCCTCCCTGAAGGAAAACCGACAAATGCTATCTATGCATCAAGAAACAGAGGTAAAGAAATTCACATTACGGTCTCACTAATAACAAACAAGCCCGTGGGAGTACACCATTACTAGTGACACAGTCCGCCATCTAACGAGATTTACCTTTCTCAGAAAGAAGTGTGATTTTTGCAATACTCTAATGTTGCTTAAAACTGCCCACCGAATGTTTAATTGACACCAAAATCTTAGTTTGTCAGTAAAAGAGATCTAATGGATTATGATTTAAAATTTGGACCACAGAGTGCAACAGCCACACATCAATTTTTCCATGGTTAAGATTTCCTGAGCTGAGGCCATTCTCTAAACCTAAAACAAGAAAATGCATAAATAAAAAGTTTACTTCATCAACAAGGCACTGACATGTGATAATGTGTTTGAGCGCTGTTCAGTTTAAGGTAACAAAGGCTCATTTTCAACAAAATATGAAATTCCTTGTATGGTTTTTTTTTTACTTTCAAAACATTAAATAATAGACTAGGACTTGGGAAAGAAACATTTTCTGTCTGTAACAGAAATAACAAACAAAGGGGCCTATGGGGCAGAGCGATACAAATGAAATTACCTTTTATTGAGATATCTAGTGAATCAAAAAGAAAAATAAATGTGCTAGGATCACAAAAATCCTACGAGTTTGACACACAGGGGGGATTATAATAATTCATACAATTGATTGAGATTGAGAATGAAATAGCTCAACAAATTATGACACTAATGACCTTAAATGACTTTGACCTTGCTTTCAACATATCCCTTAATTTCCCCTAACCAAACAAAGGTAGCAACCAAAAAAATACAAATGTATTGGTTATACTATAGGAGAGATATAGATCATTCTCACAGCGATAGAGAAACATTTAAAAACTCAGTTAAAACGTTTTTCGTAGTCTTATGTTTAGCTATCTTCAGTAGATAGCATTGATTATGGTAAGAAAAACCCTACTTGAGGCCCAGCACCTGCAAGCATGCTTAAATTTCATTGCTTCTCCTTAAAGGGATGAGCAGCGATGTGATGATCCAAAACTCAGCATGGATGTGCTAAATAACTGAAAGTGGTTGATTGAATCGGTTAACAAAAGACAAGGAATAAAAATTCCAAATGAGATTAAAAAACGTTTCCCTGGGAATTATTCCCAGATTTATAAGCGTAATTTTGTGCACAATTTACATGTACAGTTTTTGACCTAAAAACACAAAAATGATTGATCGGGTTTATTTCTGTTACTGTTGTAAACCACAAAAACATTCGTGTTAGTGTAGTTTGAGAGTCATCGCTGTTATGTCTAGTTGCGGAGATGGGTATGACAAAGTTCCTTAATACTTCAGCTTTTTTACTATTGGTGTTTTGGTTCTAATTAAAGTAGATTCTATGGAATTGTACTATTTTTTTGATTTATAGCAAACATGCATTTTCACATTTTTTGTATTTCCTCGCATTATCGCTGCTTATCCTTTTAAATGTGAATAGAGGAATCGAGAAAGCCTTCAGACCTGAAAAAAAAAAGATGTTTTGTAAAATAATTCTAGATTCCCAACCACTAAAATAATCAGTGTCCTATTCAAATTGGTCTCGAACGTGTGAAAACAAGTTTGTGCACTTGAGTTTAAGTAAGATGTGTTCTATTTATAGATTTCTCAACATCCTGTCCTGAAATTTTTTTGAAACATTTGAGATTTAAGAGCTTGTGGTTGGTTGTGAACCCAGGTACCGATCCTACCTAAATGCAGGTGGAATGTTGAGCACTGTTATAAGTAAAGCAAATTTGTTCCCCTCCAAGTATGTGTAAAGAGGAGAAACTCATGTGAGACTTGCTCTCAAGAAAAATTAAAAACTGTTTACAAACGTTGTGTAATTATGTATACCCCATGATCAGTTACCTATGCGCTTGCATGCTAGATGGTTTTCTTTTAGGCCTGAAAATATGAAGGTGCAGCTGAGGATGTCCTTAGTGTAGGGCCTGTATGATGCACAAAGTACAACAGACTGTTCCTGATACTAACATCCCTTTGGCTAAAAGGCCATTACCATGGGTAGTAGCTACCACTCTCATTATCCACCAGGGATTGTTAGAGCATGAAAGGTTAACAAGGGAATTTAAACAAAAGACCAAAAAGCGTTGACTATAGACCAGTAACTAATGAAGTATTGAAGATCTTCAAACGGATCCCAAGATTTAAAGTTATATTGAAATTGGTTTGAATATCTTTACTTGTGAGGCACACTATCTAGATGGACAACAAATAACAGACAAAGTATGACGTACAAAGTAGCAAAAGGCATCCCAATTATAACATCCACTTTGGCTAAAAGCGTGGGGGGGGGGGTAAAAAATTGCAAACCTTTTTTCATGGGCAAATGTCTTTTTATTAACCAAATGATTAACAAACCTCTTCAAAATCATTTGAAAAAAAAAATATACTAAAATACATTTTAAACATTTTTGGGGCCTTATATTGCTGGATCTGTGAATAATTTAGGCACAAAACCTTTTACAAACCTGAATTTGGTAAGAATCTTTGAGCATGCTTTATCATATGGGTAATGTATGTCCCTTTAAGAGGCTTGGGCTGACTTTTCACAGTGCAAGTTTTCACTAGCATCTTGTCACAATACAGCCTTAAATGTTCTTATAATTACTCTTGATGGCCATATGATTTGTAAGTTGCACTTGAGTGTTGTGTTTTGTGGAAGAACCCTTGTAACGATCATTTCCTTTACCTTGAGGGCTATTTTGGGGAGCCATGTGCTGTTTTGAGGCTATTTTATTGCCAATACGCAAGACTGTTTCCTTTTTGTATGTTGAGGTGAAAAAAACACAATGTTGAGTTTCACTTATATTCTTTTCTTGAAATGAATATTGAGAATTGGTTGACAACGTCAACAATAAAACACATAACGGCAAAAAAGTTTGTTTCCATTACCTTGCGTACATTTTGGATGTTTGGAGCCATTTTAACCACTTTTTTTATTTTTATGATGCTTTTTTTTTTTATGTAAACTTGTAATATCTTGTTCTTTGTTAAAAACAAAATTAAGTGGATACAGATACTATTTTTTCTGAATTTGACAATAAAATATGGTTTTCAAAAACTGTTTTAACACTTAAACTGCATAAGGGGGGGGGGTTCCTATGGACCCATTTTTTGTTTTGTTCATGTCAGCCGGCGATTTTTAACGCTGCAATATATGTGGTTTATATTTATTGTATTCGGTCTACATTTTAGTTGCGCTTGCATTGGTGCAAAAAAAATTCAAATCCATCGCGTTGTTTTTTTTTGTTTTGCGTTAATTAGCAGTGTTCCTAGGAGCCCCCCCTTATGCACTAACGAAGTGCCCATGACAAAAATGAAAAATCTTATTAGAGTTACTGTGATTCCTGATTTTCTTAATTGCCATACGCTAGTGACATAAACAAGTAAATATTATTTAAAAAATCTTGCAAAGTGAGTAAGCCATTGAGGCCATAATATGTTTAAATACATCATGTAAGTGGTTTACTGTAGGACCTATGGTAAATTTACAATACACCCTAAAAATATAAAATGGCATGAGACTTTATTTTGTCTTAATATGTAAATATAGTTCATTCTTCACACCAATTAAAGCAATCAGCCCAAGTCTAGGCGAAGCAAAGCCGTAGAAAATGCAGTAAACAAATTAGAATAAGGTCTTTTTTGCACATTTTTGACGCAAATGAAAATCATGTTTTGCCCCTAATTTTCTTACTGAACATTTCTTCAGTTTTGTATTTCTTTATGTTGATGTCTTTGAAGCCTTCTAACAGTGGTGGATTTCATCTAAGAAATCCTTTAGAAAAGTGGTTAAGGGGGGGGGGGGTCCTGGAAACCCCCCCCCCCCCTCAATTAAATACCTTCAATGGATACTATCCACAGTAGACAACTTCAATAAACACCTTCAATGGATACTATCGACAGTAGACAGCATCAATAAATACCTTCAATGGATGCTATCTAACAGCATGCAACAAATACCTTCAGTGGATGCTCTCTACAGTTAGAGAGCATCAATAAATTTGTACCTTCAATGTAATATCTACAGTTAGAGAGCAATAAATAAATACCTTGCAAGGATGTATGTCTACAGTAGAGCATCAATAATACCTTCAGTGGATGCATTATACAGTTAGCGAGCTCAAGAAATACTTCAATCAATAAATACCTTCAATGGATACTATTAACAGTAGACCAGCATCAATAAATACGGCAGTGGTGTATTACAGTAGACAGCATCAATAAATACCTTCAGTGGATGCTATCTACAGTAGAAGACATCAAGTAAATACCTTCAATGGATGCTATCTAAAGTAGACAGCATCAATAAATACCTTCAATGGATGATATCTACAGTAGACAGCATCAAAAAATACCTTATGGATACTATCTGCAATAGGACAGCATAAATAATACCTTCAATGGATACTATCTACAATAGACAGCATCAATAAACTAACTTCAATGGATATATCACAGTAGACGGCTCATAAATACCTTCATGGTACTATATACAGTAGACCGCATCAATAAATACCTTCAATGGATACTATCTACAGTAGACAGCATCAATAAATACCTTCAATGGATACTATCGACAGTAGACAGCATCAATAAATACCTTCAATGGATACTATCCACAGTAGACAGCATCAATAAATACTTCAATGGATAATATCTACAGTAGAACAGCATCAATAAATACCTGCAATGGATGAATATCTACAGTAGACAGCATCGATAAATACCTTCAATGGATACTATCTACAATAGACAGCATCAATAAGTACTTTCAATGGATACTATCTAAGTAGACAGCATCAAGAAATACCTTCCAATGGATACTAATACAGTCGAAAGCATCGAGATACCTTCAGTGAAATACAAGGAACACCAGGGTAAACCAGGCCATTTTTTGGTAAACTTGTTCTAGGTTCACAGGATTGTACCTGAACACAAGGCAGCTCTCTCGATTTTAGTAGATGATCGATTCAATAAAGATGACCAATGGCACTTTGAAATAGTGCGCCAATAAAGATTTTTCAAAAATGCGATATTTTGCATGGTTGGAAAGCTTTATATAACAAAAGCCCTCACCCCGAAATAATTAAGACCAAATCGTTCCCTTATGGTAAAAGGAACGATTTTGTAATTTAGCGTAGCCGGCAACGCGAAATCAGCAGACGACGGGAAATGGCGTTTAAACACAAGAACACGCACGCCGTATGAGTTTATCACCCTATGTACACCTGTTTGACCGCGTCTAACCTTTGTCGTTTTTAATATCAGTGAGGACGAGTCAAAAAACATATGAGGTAATATACAAATTTGTTGATTAAAGTTATGGAAAAACTTGAAAAAGTGGCCTACAAATTACTTGATTGTCTATATCCTCATATCACTGTCCCTATCGGTTTTGGGGTATGTTATTTTATGTGTAAAATATATCTGCTTTCGTCCAATGGCCAGACTGTCATTTGAGAGGCAAATTGAAGAAATTTCATCATTTTTGGTGAAAATGTGCCAGTGCCGCTTATATTAAGCATTTAATTAGCTCTTCTCAAATAATTTCTCTCCCAAACATTCAGGGATACTTTAATTCTTCACTGTCAATGATTGGCTTCAATAATGAGTTAGCATTCATTTTAACCAATCAATGAATGCTAACTCAATAATATTAGCATTCATAATGAACGGTAACTCAAGGAATGAGTTAGCATTCATTTTGACCTATCATGATTTTAAAACCAATCAGCATGTAGTGCTTCTGAAGGGATCGGCATGTATCTGATCCCAACCACTTAGACCAATGTTGGCAATAATGCATTGAGATAGGGCAAAAATAAGATAGTACAAAAAATAAAATGCTTAACAAAAATATTTAAAGTGACAGGAGGAGATTTTTTTAGGATATGAATTTCTCTCAAATTTACTGGATCGGTTGTAGCCACCAACCGAGAACGGTTGGAAGGTTTATTGGACAAACAGGTGCAAAAACGAAAACCGCAAAACCTTGGTTTGAACTTGCCTGCTATCATAATCGTTCCCCATAGAAACATCTTTGACTTTCTGTCGTGCATGACAGAAGCTTACTAAATCAGCAGCTTATTACAGAAAGACAAGCGTATGCGCTTATTCACTTTGATCTAATAATTGGTAAGATTCCACATTGTAAAAAACCTCGGTCAAGAAAATGGGGGGCGCTTCTTCTGAAATCTCCTCATGTCTCTTTAACCCTTTTGAATCTTTGTAGAATCTGTATGGGGTCAGTGTAGGCAAAGCCTCTCCAAAATCATTGAGGTCTGAGACTAGCTTGTTTGGACTCATTTAATGCCTTTTTGTGGCTGATGTCCAATAGATTCATGAACATGCAGAAAGTTCAAAATGAAATACTTGATCTCTGAGAACATAGTTTTGCCTGCAGGCACAACTGCGCCACTTTAATTTCCATGTCTCCTCAAGCATAAGATAACAAGATATGTTACAACTCTTGTAAGCTGGGTTTTCATCTGGACAAGATAAGATAAGGTGATCAAGGCCAAAAGTGTTTAGAAAGGCTTCAATGTCAGGTTTTGTTACATTTTAATGTTATTACATTAAATTTGTTTCTTCTTTTTGATATTCTTGACATTTTTAGAAGCAATTTTTCCTAATACGCATTTTTAATTCCTTATTTGGCCTGAGCAGTTTAAATTCCATCATACAAGTCCTTCAAGGTGTACTACTTTTTACGTGTCACCGTCAGAGCACTCCTGTGGTAAGGGTTTTCTGATCTGCTACTGGGTGGACTGTGTGACTTTGACTTCAAATAGGTGGCTAGTGTCACGAAGCAGACTAAACCCCACGTTCCTCCCCAAGACTAAGATTTGTAGGCAAAATTGGAAACCAAAAGGCAAGCAAATATAGCTTATTAAAACAAATTTACCATCATTCTTTGCCAATGTCTGGGAGTAGCAAAGCCCTTTAATATATTAGGGATGGTCAAGGCCTTTAGGTTTATTTGACTCTCCAAATATGGCAGTATAAGGTGTGGAGATCAAAGCACGTAGTCGTAGATTGTTACCTGGTATGAATAGAAATACAGAGTGGTACTTAGTGTCAGTTCTTAGACATATTTTCTTAAATGTTTTGGTGATGGCCGTCTTAAGTGGAATAAAGCACAATACTACATTATGCTTTATTAAGGTTATTGCATTTTTTTGCTTATTAAAGTCAAAATACATCAGTTTCTCAGACAACTGTCTTAACCTGTCTTGGGGCATAGGCTATTCTTTATGCTTTATTCCATTATTATGTAAATTAGGGTGATGGGCTTCTCTCAAGGACTACAAATGGCATAAATAATTGCCTTGTGGGCGCACACCACACATAAACGCCATTTGAAATACACATATTAAAGTACCACATCGCGGCCCTCTGATTTACACCCGCGTGACAATATTTTCAATATTTTGAATGTTTTTAAGTTTTTTATTTTTTTCTTTTTTCAAAACTTTCAAAGATTTGCAATTTGATACAAATGTCTAGTCTAGATTAAGAAAAAGGCATATGAACAGCGCCACCTATATTTGAAGCAGACGTTGTACCGCCTCATACGCTTTTGACCAGGGCCGGAAGCGAGGCATAGTTTCTACACAGGAATCGATTCAATTTTGTGATAATATCAGCGAAGATCAAGCTATACTCTTTACTTTTATTACAATACCACTCTCACTGGAGACGGTCCCCAAAGGACTGCAAAATATCGCAACAAACGTTTTCTTATTTTACCGGAAATACCTACAATTCCCCCAAACGTGGAGTGATTTTAGTGTTGTGCGCCCTTTGTGAAACACCTTGAAAACATTGTTTTGATTTTTTTTCTTTAATTTTTTACACAATATGGACCCTTTTAAGAAAAATAGTGTGTCATTTTTTTTGCTTACCCACGACACATTAAGCGGGAGTTATGGCTCTCCAAGTAAATGTATTCATATATATTATAAAAATACCCAATTTTCGTGCATTTTTTGGCACTATTTTTACCGCGGTTACTCAAAGAAAACAACTGTTTAAAACACGTTTTTTGGAACCAAGTATGCTTTGTGAGATTCTCA
This sequence comes from Ophioderma brevispina, assembly GCA_023653785.1. Taxonomy (NCBI): domain Eukaryota; kingdom Metazoa; phylum Echinodermata; class Ophiuroidea; order Amphilepidida; family Ophiodermatidae; genus Ophioderma; species Ophioderma brevispina. Next base: position 16,686 of record JAMKCH010008521.1, read on the forward strand.
AACACCTGTGAATTGTCTTCAAGTAATGTAATATTTACATTGAAACACATCACATACGTAATGGATATGCTTATTTCACGGACAACCCCCCCGAATCAGCTGTTACTATAGTGCATGTAGACAGGATTGCCGTGTCAAATTGATAAGGGAGGGTGGGGTGGAAAAAATAGACTTTTCGCATCCTTGATGAGTGTACTTTTCAACTTTTTTCATCTTAAATATTTTATATAAAGTTCAAGTAAATACTCAATGTTATTTTCTTCTATAAAATTACATTAAGGGATTAGGGGGGAGTATTTATACAAGTGTTAAAACTCGACGCACGCTGTTTTTCGGTCAAAAATGAAGGGAACGTGGTTTTGAATCCGCTTCCCTAAAACGAGAAACAATGCGATCTGGACTAGATAATTAGCTATTCAATTAGTCTTTTTTAGTCATAACATACACCGCGCCATTTGTATTGGTGAATTTCAAGTAACAGGTTGATTTGCGAGGGTGTCAACCACTCGTATCTCCACCGGATTGAGGCCCAATTGCAGTCAATGCGAAAACACGGCAAAATTCGACCATTTTCATGAGCACTTTTTTCGAGCGATTTATTTAGTTAAATCGTTAAACAATGGATTTGTTTAATGTGATTTGGTCAATATAGATGTCTAATGTAAAAATCTCCACAAACTTTAAAGAAATCGGAGGTCTTTTCAGACTGGAAATCGCAATATTAATAGTGAAAATTGACCGTCCCGAATAGCGCTTCAAAGGGCGCCCACCACTAAATAAAACGCTCCATTGAAATACATGTTCAAAGTACCACACTGCGCCCTCTGATTTACACCCGCGTGACCATATTTTGAATGTTTTGAGGAATTCTATTTCTCATAGAGCACAACTAAAACTTTCAAAAAGAATTGCAATTTTTGGTACAATTCTAGTATAGATCTTAAGAAAAGGGCATATGAACAGCGCCACCAATATTTTGAGCAGACGTGTACGCTTCATAGCCGCTTTCGACCATGTGCCGAAGTGCCGGAAAGTCGAGGGCCTCCCTAGTTTCTACACAGAATAGAAGGTTCAAAATTTGTTGATAATCATCGCGATGATCAAGCTATTTACTTCTTTCACTTTTATTATACTATACCACCCTCACTAGGAGACTGGATCCCAAAGGACTCAAAATATCTCACAACGTTTTTCTTATTTTCCCGGAAACTACCTACCATTCCCCCAAACGTGGAGTGATTTTAGTGTTGTGCGCCCTTGTAGGCTTAAAAAGTCCCCATAGACACTTGTATTTTCGTACACACACACTACCAAAGTAATCCCTATGTGCTGTTTCTCTTCTAACAGGTGGAGCACCAAAAATGCAACCTACATTTACGTTTATTTTTGAAGCAAGCAGGGGTAATTTAGGGTAGTTAGAGTAGAGTAATTGGAAAATATAACAATTATTGTGCTTTTTCACTTGTGAAAACTCACTTAATTCATAGTCAGGAGATTAGAGGCACTTTACTACCTCTTATTATAAAAAAAACAAATTCTACGGACAAGAGTCCTCTACTCAAAAGGCTATATTGTTATTTGTTTAAATGCACCATGATGTCCTGCAATCATTATGCTAATTGACTGTGCGTGCTTCACATTGCATTATAACCCACTTCCTTGCCCTTTTCAGTCACGTGCAGTCACCTATGGATCCTATCTACATACAGCATATAACCTTCAAAGGATAAATAATTTCAGCTCTTTATTTTCTACAAATGTTTTTTTTAATTTTGTCATTTTGATTTTCACAGTATATGAATTAAATACTTAAAAATACATGCGGTCCTCGGACCGCTTGTGTCGCCTGCGTCGCGGTTATGTATGCTCAGACCTAAGATGACCTTGCCCTGATAATTTGACCTTGGACGCGTAAACAATGATGGTTGCATGTAAACTCCTAAACCAGTTTGTTTCCAGTTGAACTTCATCTTTTCAAATGAGGTCCAACATTACATCTTACAACTGACCTCACATGACCTTGACCTAAGTCATTGACCTTTGACCATCAACAAATGAGGGATCCCATGTTCACCTACGCTTCAAGTTTGTTCCAATTGAAACTTCACTTTTCAAATGAGGTCAATTTACAATTTCATCCTATTTACACTTTGACCTTTGACCTTGGTATTACCTTTGACCTCACCAAATGGGGATGCCATGTTTGCCCTGTGACCCAAGTTTGTTTAATCGCGTCAAAGTATGAGGATATTACAGGCAATTTAACCCTTTTCACAACAGACAGCCAACACCACAACAGACATCACAACTCAACAACTACGTGGACAACGTGATCCCTATGTGTCCGTCCTGCCTTAGGGCAGGCGACCCAACAAGTGCCGGATAGGTTCTCACGAGTATAGAAGATATCCAGTCGTTCAATGCCTCTTAAGTAGGTGGTGTGTGCCTAGGGTAAAGAAATTTAGTTGTGACTATTCAAGCAAAACTGCATTCAAACCCATTGCCACACAAAACCACATGGCATCAAACTCTGTCCATCAATACACTTCCACGTCAACTCTTCTTAGCCAGTATAGCACGGCCTTGGTAATATAAAGACCGTACCAGCAAACAATAATGAAGTACTTGCCTCAAAAATATTCTGGAAAACTAGACTGCTCCACAATCCTTTATTTTGTTGTTAAATACTACACCGACACTCGGGAGCTATGGTAGTTTTTTTTTACAGTTTCTTCCTTTGCCAGATGCTACATAGTCATTAGCTTTTTGCACGGTTTTGCAGTCTTCATTATGAGGTGTTTAATACAGGCAATGTGCCTAGGCAGAGGATATTACCTCCTAAGGCTGCCTTCATGTTGTGTGTTCCTTGGGCATTTTTCCATGGATGAAATGTTGATCAGGGATCTCTCTGAAGCTGTTTAAACAACTACCTTTAAAAATAGGTCTTCTCTACCTAAGAACTTATATTCTTTATTTTGTAAAATTTCCAACTATTCTATATGTACATTTGTGCTTTTGGAGAGTTAAAATAGAATTACCTACTCCTATTGTTCCTAAATTTCCAACTGTTGACGTAAGACCCCACAAATTATGATTTTGAAAGCCTATGAAATATATAAATTAATACTGGTTGACCCAAATGGGGGCATCTTTTCATCACAGCATCCAAACCAAACATCTTTCACCCAGCAAGATGTTACATGAAAGGGAAAAAAATAGGCATTGGGGGGCTTAAATACAAAATCACCGACTACATCCTAGTAAATCTGAAGGTCTGGGGAACGGAGCTATTGGTGACTGGGCCATCCCTTTTAACCCTTTGTCAAGATAAATCTGTGGGTCCTGCCGAGATCTTCCACTTTTTACCTTTTAAGCTATTTATGAGCCCCGCTATTATGCTACAAAGCAAAACAAACGAACAGTTTGAGCATCCAGTGTTTCCATTACTCGCCTAACCATTGTATGGCATGGAACTACTGATGCACGTGAGCTTTTAGCAATACATTATTTTCAATCATGGTGTTAGTATGTAGTCCTGGAATATAGATAAGAAGGAACCAGAATCATCATCAAAGCTCAAGTGATCACCGTTAGCTGACCATTTCATTCACACCGTGATTGTTATCCATCCAATTATCGAGGTTATCTGAGCTGAGCGTAATGCGACATTCATCGTTTATGTCAGATTGTGCAATTTAAAATACAATTTCCCAAAAGCTCCATGTGCATGCTCAGAAAGCATCTCTCACATTGCCAACAATCAGTGCAAACTGAAGTAATATGTTTGCTATACTTTGTTCAACATGACAGAAAGAGCATTGGGGCAATAGGCTATAGAAGCGGGGTACGAAAATTACACTCCTTCTGTTAAGCCAATTTCACAAGTACACCCACCCCTTCCGGTAATAATTGGAACCATCTTCTTCTGTTACATTTTTCATAATAGGTCATCTACACCTACTTACAATAAAAAATACAGGCTACTGTTAAAACTTATTGGAGCTTTGAATGGAATTTTTGCAAGATTCATTTTACTAACTTGATGCCAAAGAGTCTGAGACTAGTTCACAACAATGCAATTCATTTACTAAAGTTGGCTCAAAGACCAAGTGATCCCAATGTCAAGGCTTCCTATGGCATAGCATGTTTGTTCGCATAAAATTTGCCCAACACTCTGTTTTTATAGTAATTACTTGGATCATGATCATCATTGCAACGCGAGTGTCTATAAGTGGGTCGGGTGACGGCTCTCCCTGTGTCATATTTTACTCAGTTGAATAGGGAATTGTATTTTTAGGGTGCCATCCTTTTGCATTTACTGCTCTCATATTTCTTTTCCATGTATCACACTAGCGAGTAAACCCTCATGGATATTTCTATTGGCCCCCTATTTGGCATTAGGATGAGCAGGTTGGGGACATCTTTTCAGGCTCTCTGCTGCTCCAAACTGTTCACATTGATGAAAGTTAATTTTTAACTCATATGGTCCTTCAGGACCCCTTTTAAGAATATGCCATGTGTGACCATGGCTACAGACGGTCCCAAATCAAAACTTACATCAAACTAAAAATTCTTAAAACTATCAACCTGCATTTTTGCCTAATATTTTTACTTTCTTGTGTTAGACAAGATTCCTAGCTAAATCCCGCTTTTATTCCATCCAAATCATGATGGACCCTACCCGGAGATATTGTCAGTTGAACCAAAGGTTAAAATATCCACTTGGCCAGATTTCCTCACCTGAAGGTTAAGAAACTAAAGTATAAAGCGTGTAGCATCATGTGGGATTAAAACCGTTCTCAAACAAATGAATATTGTACAGATCAGATGGAATATTATCATCATGCACTGAACTAAGCAATATATTATTTTTCAGGGAAAGCCCAAAAATTATTATGTTTGTGGGTGAAATGAGTGAACTCACTCCTCGGGGGTTTGACAACTCCTGAAAGATCAAGGGACTTTGTGGAATCTTGACGCTGAAACTAATAGGCAACCGTTTACAAGTCGTTGAAGGACTGTTGTACAACACTCTAATGTGAAGGTACAATTTACCCTTCCCATCCCCTTTTCTTCCCACGGCCTCCAAGATGCCAGGAGGATATGATTAAGAAACAGTGTTCAACATAAGAACAATAAGGATAGATGTTTGTTTCAAGGTCTCAGTTTGAACTTCAACAAGGGTGTTTTTAGGGTTCTACCTTCTGCTGAAACCTGAGTAAAGCTGAGACAACAAAATTGTTTGGAATGGAATTCCCCAATCTACATATTTATTAGCAATTGCCGACATTATAAGTTATAAATTATTTATAAATCCCAAGAATCAGCATTTATACTACTTTTTATTTTAATAAAACCCAAAAACCAAGAAAAAACTTTAAAAATGGCAAATTTGTTGATATCAGGTAGCCGAAACTGGCCCCACAGGTTGTTCACTGTCTCAGCTAATTAGCCATAACTCCTGAACCAGACCCCCAAATACAACAAACCAACTAAAAATCTCATAAAGCTGGAACACTCCCAAAAGAACCGTTAAACCACCCCCGTTGAGATGGAACTGAAATTTTTGGCCAAAAAATTAAATCTTTGTTGTATAGTTTTTTTTTTTTTGAGACAGTCTGTAATTCTTAGCGGGGTCTGACTGTCACCAATTAACCATCGCATACTTTCTAGCAACTACAATCTTTTTGCAACAACTACATGGTCAAATCTTACTAAATAGTCCCCATATGGGTCACTTTATGTGCCTCTGCTAAAGTACCGAAATGGTCACCTGCCTACCTCAATGGTAGTCTCTGCTTAGAGTACCAAAATGGTCCCATGCCTACCCTCAGGTGTAGTCTGTTTAGATACCAAAATGGTCACCTGCCTACCTCAATGGTAGTCTCTGCTTCGAGTACTGAAATGGTCACCTGCCTACCTCAATGGTAGTCTCTGCTTAGAGTACAGAAATGGTCACCTGCCTACCTCAATGGTAGTCTCTGCTTAGAGTACTTAAATGGTCACCTGCCTACCTCAATGGTAGTCTCTGCTTAGAGTACTTAAATGGTCACCTGCCTACCTCAATGGTAGTCTCTGCTTAGAGTACTTAAATGGTCACCTGCCTACCTCAATGGTAGTCTCTGCTTAGAGTATCGAAATGGTCACCTGCCTACCTCAATGGTAGTCTCTGCTTAGAGTATTGAAATGGTCACCTGCCTACCTCAATGGTAGTCTCTGCTTAGAGTACTTAAATGGTCACCTGCCTACATCAGTGGTAGTCTCTGCTTAGAGTACTTAAATGGTCACCTGCCTACCTCAATGGTAGTCTCTGCTTCGAGTACTGAAATGGTCACCTGCCTACCTCAATGGTAGTCTCTGCTTCGAGTACTGAAATGGTCACCTGCCTACCTCAATGGTAGTCTCTGCTTCGAGTACTGAAATGGTCACCTGCCTACCTCAATGGTAGTCTCTTCTTCGAGTACTGAAATGGTCACCTGCCTACCTCAATGGTAGTCTCTGCTTAGAGTACTTAAATGGTCACCGCCTACATCATGGTATCTCTGCGTAAGACTTAATTGGCATCCCTGCCTACATCATGGTAGCTCTGCTTAGAGTATTTAATGGTCACCTGCCTCCTCAGTGGTAAGCTCTGCTTAGTACTGAAATGGTTCACCTGCCTACCTCAGTGGTAGTCTTCTCTAGAGTACTGAATGGTCCATGCCGTACCTCAGGGGGTAGTCTCTGCTTAGAGTACTTAAATGGTCACCTGCCTACCTCAATGGTAGTCTCTGCTTAGAGTACTTAAATGGTCACCTGCCTACCTCAATGGTAGTCTCTGCTTCGAGTACTGAAATGGTCACCTGCCTACCTCAATGGTAGTCTCTGCTTAGAGTACAGAAATGGTCACCTGCCTACCTCAATGGTAGTCTCTTCTTCGAGTACTGAAATGGTCACCTGCCTACCTCCCAAGTGGTAGTGCTCTGCTTCAATACTGAAATGTTCACCTGCCTACCTCACTGGAGTCCTTGGTTGAGGGGCTCTTGTGGTCCCTTTATACACTGAAAAGTTTGTAACAGATCACCTCAAAATGCAAGGTCAAGCACGACAAAATAATTCTTAAAATGGATAAACCCCATTCTCCAATTCGTAGACAAATGCTGCAAGACTGCAGATGGCTTTTGCTTAAGACTTCCGATATACAATGCTAGTATGATTTCACCAAAGCCAGATCAATAGCAAATAATTTAGACTGCATTGACCAAGGCTACCCAAGTGGCAAATGAAAATCCCAATGGTATTCTGATGGTACACTCCTTGTTTTATAAATCAAATAGGGCATGCTATAGGCACAATTTTCACCACCCTGTGCACCCACTTTATATGGAAAATATACCAATTTAACCCCTATATCATCTCCAATTTTTCTCAAAATATATTCTCTAACCTTACACTCAAAAACCTGCCTTATATGTACCAACCCCCCCTCCCAAATGATTCCCCCCCACATACATGTATAAGCCTTGTATTATATTTATTCCACCACCATTGCCTCTTCAGAATCCCATAACATTTCAATATACTTATTACCATATTACTGACAGTTTAAACCGAGTTTTATTGCCGATTAATAACCGTCCAGACATCTGTATATGAAACACTTCCCCCCACTTCTATCCTAGAGTCGGTTTTGACGAAAACGCGACCTTGGGACACTTATTCTGCCCCCTTATTCTGCGCCGAGAAGTAGCCACGAAGTAGGCTTCTAGAGGCCACCCACATCGTAGGTGACGTAGGTGTTTAAATCACCCAGGAGATTGACTCTTGGTTTATAGTCCGCTGAAATGAATAAAATCCTGCAATTGAAGTAAACTGAAACTAATATCTGACCATTAATTTGGACTTCAATCACATTGAACACATGGTTTGATGATAATAAAAAAAAATAAAGCACACCAACCGGCCCACATATTTCTACCTGTGAGTGGGGTTTTGAAACCGAGCTGAAGAGCGAACAAAGCTTAAAATATAGCCATAAAACTGTAGTACAGAGGTCAAAAGCAGGCTGAAAATGGAAGAAACAGCTACTAACTTTTTTTACTTTTTGCAAAGCATAAAACAGCTGAAATCAGCCTAAAATCTGAACTCTCGAAGGGCCTGAATATTTATATCTTAGAGGCATGCATTCAAAACAATTTGGGTGCACATTTGTTCACTTCTGAAAGATCACATCAAGGACATGATCATGTTTTCACTTTGATTTAAGCTGCTCTTTCACACAGTGATTATTACAAGGTTGTGAGTCAATTAACAACCTGTTTTTTTCTTCAAAGGTAAATGTATTTTGCTTCAATGTTGCTTTGGTTGTTTACAGAGATAACAGGCTTATCAGAGATTTTTATTTGGGTGTCTTTCGGACTTTGGGTTCAGAAACTATGACAATTTTGCGGAGGAAGAGACCTAAAAATTAAGTTTGGCCGATTTTAGCCAACAATGCCGGAGGAATGAGACTGACCTGACGTTATACCTAACACTTCTCGCAAAAGACAATTCACAGGTATTGCTTTCTTCTTGCCACAAACATATGTTGACTACCAATGTCTCTTGTCTCGCCTCCTTATAAGTCCCACTCTCTTTCCCAAATTAAATTACCATTGTTCGGCAATCATAAAGAGTCAGTATTGAAAAATCAGCCCATTCAATGTTCTCATGTTCATGAACATAATGAAACTGCTCAGAGATTTGTTTTACTCTCTAAGGTAATTATTTTGCACAAATTACAGTATACTAGCATCCATATTAACTTGAAAGAAGAACTAAAGCTGAAGTTTTATGTAGATAAATCGGAATTAAAACTTTAAATTCAATATCCCACTGCTGTTTTTCAAGCAGATACAAAAACTTTCTTTGGTTCACTTTTGCTCCCAAGTCGTTGTAGGTTCAAGTACCATGAACTCTTGCGGTTGAACCCATAAAGTAAACTGTGCTAAACTGTGAATTTTTATTTCGGAAATTGAACTTTTTACTCTAGCATTTTTTTCTTTTGTATCTTGGATATTATTTTTATAATTCAGGGCAATTCTATCCCACCTTCTAGGTATAACAATAATTGGTGTTACATGTTTGTACTCAAATCACGGCTGAAGACCATGTTAACTCTATGTAAGCGATGCATCTTTGTTTGCTCAAAATCGGCCAACAGGTTTTTTAAGTCTCTCAGCAAAATGGGCGAAACTCTTCCTCCAAAGTCCAAATGACAGCCAAATAAAGTATTCTGAAAGCCTGTTATCCTTCTTTAAAACCCCATAGCAAAATTTGAGCAAAAACAATTCTTAAATTTTAATTATGGTTTATTTCTGAATGTAGGATTTTTTTGACTCACACTGTATATGGACAAGCATGAGTGTCAGACAATACACATTGATTGTTACAAAATGTATCAGTTTAAAAGCAAGCATATTGCATGCATGTGTGGGGTATTATATCATATGTTTGATATATGGCAATATGGCATTTGTCACAGTTAAAGTACCCATTCACCCAAAAACCTTGATCATGGATAGTCGTTTTACAGAAAAAGAACATTAGAAAGTGAGAGTACTTGATATTTAACTAGTTGTTATACTGAAACTTAAATAGTAGTGTTTACATTTGGAGAAGTATTTTGAAAGTGTTTCTGGTTTAAAAATAGGTTGCTCATGTACTATGGATGGACGGGAAAAGTTCCCCAAATGTCGTCCAAAAATAGCAACGTTAGCAAATCTTTAATCATAGATAATATTTTATCGGGACGAAAAAAATACAAATTGATAATTTGATATTAACTATATGCCAATACTAATATCGGGAAATAGTGTTTATAAACATCTCTCTGATAATATAACATTCATACTATAAGAAAACTTAATTGCGATACGTTATTATTTTTTGGACAGACACATTGGACAAACAGTGTCCATGCAAATAGTAACATTGTACAACACATTTTTTAAATTTTAAAAACACTTTTCAAGATAAGATACTTTTCAAAAAGAAAACAATTTATGTAGTAATACATGTAGTCAAATATCAAATTACCAATTTGTTTTTTTTTTCTACCAAATAAAACAAATATACCATGTTGGGAATTCTATGGGTACTTTACTGTGAATCATGCATTATGCCAGCTTTTGCAAAACAGAATCTTCATTTAATTTACATACTCTTCATTTTTAAGTCTTCTACTAATGCAAAAATGTTAGTTTTCCTGTGAACTCTGCTTCCACCCTAGCCTGCCTCTACTCATTACTACTACTGAAATTCGGTCGAATGTAATTGCATGAGATATACACAATGTACAAATCATTGTGTTAAAATACAGGTCAGACAATACACAAAGAATAGCAATGTAGGACACATAGTAAATTTCACATTAATTTGCAAACGCTCTATATTCACAAATAGTTTTTATTGGTATATCACAGTATATGCACAACATCCAAGTATCATTTCATGAAAAGATTACTCATGTTGAGGACGCATGCAATCTGAATTTGTATTAAAATATTTCTGGGCTGATGGAACTCAATCAACCAATAAATAATTCCCCATAGACTTGTGTACGAAATGACCTCTCACCAAACTTCAATTTATCGGGCTACAAAGAGACTGGTTATTCAAAACTGGATGTGAAAGATAGGACCATAACCTCTTCAACAAAAAATGAAAACGTTCATATGATGAAGGCTTGATTTTTTGAGATGCTACAGACCGATCATCGAAAGATTTGCATGTTGTGTCCCCCAAAACGTTTCCACGCCTAGTTTAAGTTTACTAGAAATTAAATTGCACAGTTTCCCCAAGCCCTCAGAAATTACACAAAAAAATGGCACAGCAAAATCTTTACCACCCAATGGTTTTTTACTAGTCGCCAACATTATGATTTAATTAATTTCAACTCATTTAGAAACCCCCCAAACTTATCAACATTTTGTACTCTTAATTTAGGCTACGGGCCATATTTCGGACGCAACACTGTATCGCACTGACGTCGCGTCCTGCACTACCAACCCTCCCAGCCTCCTAGAAGTGGTGTGCATTTACTGAAAACCCAAAATGGATACAGTTCCTTAACTGGATTTATTAATATTATCAAATGCATCATGTATATTCGTTTTGTGGTTAAATTATTTCTTATAGTTAGAGGTATGCCTGTTACATAGCCTCATCCCCAAAATCCCCAGAAACCTGAATGATCAAAACTTTTGGTTGTCTGACTTCCTTGAAAGCTTTGTTTTTCCTCATTTACCCTATGAATCTTAGGGCTAAATGTTTGGTTTGGTGGATTTTATACCACAATTTTCTAATCAACACAACCAAATGGTACTTTGAGATACTGGGTTAAATAAGACATAGCAAGTAATCCACTTCCTACAAGAGGACCTAACAAATAGGATTTCTATCAAGAAATATCAAAGTATCTGTCCCTTGAGGTATTGTAATTTACATACAATAAATCTGTATTCAATACCTTGCCCCCCACCTGGGTGTAATGCAGATTCATGGCAAATAAATCTGAAAGTATCAGCACCTAATGGTAACTGCAACTACCATCGCTTCCGTTGTTCTGAATTATAGATAGTGGTTTCTCTGAACGAATGGATGATACAAAACCATAAAAGGATGTTTCATTTGCTTGTAAATTGTACTTCAACTGAACATCCCATGGATTGCAAGGCTAGCAAGCTTCAGGAAATGAATATTGTAAACCTTCAATTGCTGCCATTTGTCTTCTCTTAATTGAATAACCTCATCATGGATCCCCTTTATTGCCGATCCACTTTATGGATAGGAAGAAGAGAAATCAAATTTTCAAAGAAGGGAATAAGAGAAGGAAAGAAAGAAACATGCATAAGAAGAAGGGACTACATTTTAATTCCTAACTCCCATTAACTGCCAAGATTTTGTAGTACTAGTATGTTTGCTATGTATGTTAGAGCACTGGGTACTCATAAATGCTACATTTAAAAAAATGGAAGTCTCTTCACTATTATCATGAATAGAATAGTTATCATCAGAATACTAATTTCTCATTGAAGCTGTCAAGTAATTTTTATCAGTGGGAAAGATTTAGTGTACAAACATGAAATAACATTGTTTGGCACCCATTAACCTAACGCCAGGGATCTAGCCTATGTCCCGGGAGAGAGTGAAAGATTAGCAGGAGAGGGGGAACAGAAAAGTGGGAAATTTGGGTGGGTCTCGAACCAGGGGCCATCACCGGGGATACTGCGCTACAACGGTGTCCCGATTTTGTGGGGCCGGAGTTTTCGTAACATGACCCATCTAACACACTTTTTTCTGACACTTATGAATTCGGAAACCTTAACAGAATGAACGTGTGCTTTATTCCGTGAAGGGTTTCCGAATTCATAAGTGTTTCAGAAAAAAGTGTGTCAGATGGGTCAGGTTACCAAAACTCCCAATTTTGTGCCCATATGTGTCTTTGTTTGATGACACCGTGGCTACATCCAGGACTTATTGCATTTTTCTCTATCATTGCTGCATTTTGTAGGATTTGGTAGCATTAGGGTTAAATATGAGTATAGCTTTTTCCTTGTTTGATTACCGATGTTTAAAAACCAGATTTACAGCCCCAGTTTAATAGAAGTAGTTAATTAAAAACACACCCGTCTGTTCAGGAAACAGCCTACAGGCTTGACTTCTACGACACAATTCCTGACTGATAATATATAGAGTTATAGCTATGACTAATGGTCTAGCAGTATGTGAACACTAAAGGTATGCCTTTCACTTCATTCTTACAGAATCATCAATCAATCATGATTCTGCAGACAGTCGTGCCTGCAGCGCACTTATTGCTTCAATGTTGCCGTAATAAGTCAGCATAAAGCTCATCAATGCTTGCAGATAATTCATAAATTTCACGTTAACCTATGACATCTCCATCCCTCGAAATGGACCATTTTCCAGGCAGAGGATCCTCACTAGCCACGCGTTTGGTAAATCTACTCATCCATTTTATACAAAAAGTGGGTGAATCAGTGCACGGCCTCTGGTAAACCCTCTGGATAGAGATCAGTTATAATGGCAATATCAACAAGTTGACAAGTACAGTTGGTACTGAATCACACTGACTCACATGACTTCAACCATGAAGGA
>JAMKCH010008522.1:0-27556 GCA_023653785.1 Ophioderma brevispina
TAAACACGGTTTTAAAAAAATGTACTTGTACAAAAGTTATGAAAACATGTTAAAAGATATAAAAACATAATAGATATTGAAACTAATATTAATATTGGATAAAATTACAATTAATATACACCAGAGAATGTTACGCACAGGTTAAAAAATATTCACGTTTAAAACAATGATAAAAAAAATTGCACTTCGAAACACATAGGCCTAGTGAATGCAGACCGAAATAACCAGACTCTCCACCGCACGCACCACACACATACACGAACAACACCACACACACACTAAACACACACAACACCTTCCACCAACACCAGACACACACACCACATACACATTCAACATAATGACAGCACACACACAAGTTTATATTACATATTAAAATGGTTATAAAGCATAATATAGAAACTAAGATTGGTTAAAAACTACAATAATTAAAGTTAAATGTGCCGCACAATCCGCGCCACCTATTTTTAGGAGTGCCCCCGGGCCAATTTCTACCAAAATCGAATTTAACATAGTGGGACTATCGATTACTCTAATTATTCGAATATAACGTTCTCACTGAAAACAATCAATATGCGTCGTCAATGGGGGAAACAGAGGACATTACCCATCTTCATTCGAAAGAAGCCCTGTGAACATTTACAAACATTAGGGGCCGTTCTCACTTCGGTAGTGTGGCATGTGGTGCGGGAAATATGTCGGCAATTTTCCCACGGGGTAAGCTCTATGCACAGAATGCGGAAAGACATCTAAATTGGTACTGCTTGAGGTACAGGCGGGTACGGTAAGTACCTATAGCCTGTTTTAAATTGAAAACGGAAATTGAATCAGCGTTTTAAAATCTCAAGACTGGAAAAATACCGGAAATTGCATTGGGGGAAAAGGGTGCGGCCAGGTAAGCGATTGGGTATTCACTTTTCCGTGTTTGCGAGCACCCGAAAAGTAATCTGACAAAAAACGTTCAATTTTCTCGTGGGTTCTATAGGTTCAGACCCAATACGGTACGTATTTAAAAAAAAACTCCTAAGGACCCTCTGATGCAAAAATCTCAATAAACACCCTTAGTTTCCCGGAGATATTTGAGATTTAGTTTCATTGCATGCATTCGATATGACGGACTGATAAAGTTATCTTCTCGCGCAGTACTCAATTTAGATAGTATGTTCGAGTATGTGACATTCGACTACACAATTTCCGCCCCGCCGTATGTGAGGTGAGCTCGTCCCCTGTTAGGGCGCACCATTGACTTCAACGGGGGTGGGGGCAGAAGTCGAGTCGGTTTGTTTGTATTTTTTTTATTATTATTATTGGTATTTTTCTTGCAAGTATATTGATCCGGAGGTTTTGAAGCTTTGCGCCCTTTTTCATTTTTTTTTTTTTAATATTTTTAAGCAGTGTTTCTAGATTTGTCCTTGCTCTATTGTAGGTGATTTGGTTATTTTCAAATTCAACCTCCCCCTTCTTTCAAATTAATGGGTTGTGTCCCCTTTCAAATAAATGGTGTGTCCCAGAGTTAAAAATATTGGTCCATAAGTCCTTAAAATCAGTCCTTACACAGTAACCAATTTTTTAACGAGAGTTTGAGTACAAACTTGTTTTATTTGATCAAGACCGATTTGTTTATGGTGTGGTGAAACTACGTCCATGCTGCAATATTTTTAAAACTTGATATTTTTGCACATTGCTTTACTTCGACCAGCGGAGGAAGACCACATTACCATTATTACTCCGCAACGCGACGTAACGCGACGCGACGCGACGTGACGTGACGTGACGCGTATATTAGATACAAGCCACCCTTCTTAACCACAATGCGAACGCCCCACAGTAATATAAAACAATGCCGCCAGACTGTAGTATCACATTTGGGTGACCGCAGTTGAATTGCAATGTATATTAGGCGTATGAAAGTCGATGTTATGTTTCCCGTAACCCGCCCGCGTTATGATTTTCTGCCCGCGTTTGAGATGCTGAAATCCCTAAAAAGTTCATTATTTTGTATTTTAAAGAAAATATCAAGGTTTATTTTTTATCACACCTTGTGATGTGATTTTAGTAGGTTTTAAACCAAAGAACACTTGCAAAATCATTTCTAAATGTAGGGTGTTATTTTGAGACACAATTATATTGTTGGTATTAGAGCACGATGAAGGTTGGTGAAATGACTGTTACTGCAAAATTATGAATAATGAATAATGAAAAATGAAATATTTGCCTCATTATGATTGCCAAAAATGTTACGGGAAACCTAACATTGACTTTCATTGGCCTTAACACGGCGCCGTCAGTATAATTCCACTGATGTTACCTCCGATCAGTTCTCAGGATAGTTACGGATGATTTATTACGGAAAATAAAGATTAACAGAACACACAGAACATTTGCGAAAACCCCTCGGTTATACAGTACCTAAAAAAAACACATAAAGCGAAGGCTTGAGGGCGCAGAACACGAAATCACTCCACGTTTGGGGGAATGGTAGTGGTAGGTAGTTCCGGTAAAATAACAAAACGCGTGTGAGATTATCACAAAATTCGCGCTCAATCAGGCGTGATAAGATTATTGAATGCTGTAACTGTATGGGCATACTCTTCGCACCTCTAACATGTCAGTAGACCAGATGCTAACTTGTGTTTGTTAACATTGATGTCACCTCATCTATACTAGAATTATATAAAATTGAAAGTTTCTGTTGTGACGCGGAGTGCAAATCAGAGGGTGCGATGTGGTATTTTTACGCGTATTTCAATGGAGCGTTAATTTAGTGGTGTACGCCCTTGACGGAAAGCTAATGTGTCAACAGCTGGACTACTTTTTGCACACCAGAGTAAAGTAACGCCCGGTAAGGCAAGGGTTAAAAATGAACGTGTTGATAACGGCCGGAGTGTCCCCATTGAGAGAGTGTCCTAGCTACCATAGCAACATGTACGGAATAAACCGTAACCTTGTAGAGGAGGCCATGTGGGTACAGTGCTGAAATAAATGGTGCATACAGCACTCAATGGAGAACACAATAGACAGATGGGTGGTAGGACACTCAGTCACACGGACACGGTAGATCATGACACCGGTTTATATTGATCAGCCGGACTTTTGATTTTAAACTTTTTTGTTGTTTTAATAAAGGAAGAGTTCTGAAAAGGCATTACTTAAAGCTATTGTAAATCTTCAAAAATATATACCCGTCAAAATAACCATGACTACTTATACCTTTCCACTAGGAATTGGCTTGGTTATGAGAGTCACAACAATTGTGATAACCAAAGTAAGCCCAAAGAGGACGCAGGCAAAATGCAGGTAATGAAGGTTCTTTACTAGTCTGGTCTGCTATCTTCATCGCCACACCTTGGAAAGGACCGTACACCAGGTCTAAGATCATTCTGGTAGCGCCGACAACGAAACCACCCACCATTCCATAAATGCTCCCTAAAACAGAAATCAATTGTGGCTTTCAATGATGTCCAAAGGTTAGCTCAGCTATTAGATATATATTTGTACCAAAAATAACTAAAACATAACAATAATAACGGTGAATTTGGAATATTGCAGGACATATTTAAGACATTAGACATTTGTAACTTCAGATAACTGGCCAAGTCAAAGGTCGTACTCGTAGAACACGCAAGGAACTGCTTTATCTTTTTCGAATATTTCGAATTTAACAAAAAAATGTGTTATTTTTACTTCGTTAGCTTCGTACACACCATAATAGAATTGACATTGAACGATATCAATGCATTTACACACACCCAAAACCAGACACAACATCAACAAAGAAATGCTGACATGCCAGGCACCCGAGATATATCTTCCTGCAGGGTCGTACGCGGGATTTATTTGGAGGGGATGGGGGGGTAATTGTTTTTGCGCGACTTCGAATAAGTAGACCTTTTTGTGGTAAAAGTGGAACTACCCCCTATATGAATATAATCCCCAAAAAGTGGTCTTTCCTGTCAATTTATTTAAAATAGAGATCTTTTTCAAAAATTCAGAAAAGTGATTTTTTTTTCAACAGGAGGTGGAGGGGTCCGACCCACACCCCGTTGTAGGGCATTTTTGCATGATTATTGAATATAAGTGACCTAATCATATTTGCGATGCGGTGCCATGGAAGAACTTATTCAAATAACATGATAACGTCCTATTAGTTTGGTTCCGGTTGTATTTACCGGTTCATTTGTGCGTTCCCAAAACATACCAAGGACGTATCACAGAAAATGTGGACGCGAGATTGAAGTTATGACTGAAGAGCAAAACTAATCTCCTGTTCCGTAGGTCTGGATGGACTGGGATCCACAATATGCTGAAAACTACGAGAACTACAGTGACTAATAAATAAGAGACGATTAAAAGAAGAATGAAAATTACAATTAGGCGTGAACGTAATGATTGATTTTAAATACTTATTATAACATCAACAGACATGAATGTATTAATTAAACATCGTAGCATTGCAATCGAGAATCTCAAAACGAAATATAAATTTTGTGAGCATAGAAGGGGAAATATTGCAAACATTTGTCGCAAGAGAGAGAGAGAGAGATCGGCGAGATGGAGACAAAGTGTGAGAGAAAAGCGGGCGCAATTAAGTGCAGCATATTGTCTTCAGACGATGGTAGCAAAGCCGCTTTCATAATAGCACTTGCCATATGCATCAAATTAGATTACAGGATTATAGGCATGTAATCACAAACGAGTTTGCGGTTTGATATGGGTCGGGTACGCTGTGTTCTTTGTCCCATATATGCCTGTCGGGTCAGTTATCATATATTCTAACGTCCCTTTATGCATTTAATGGCACTTTTCAAAATTCACGGAGCGGACCCTGGCCCGTGTTAGGGGAAATTTACATATGAATTAACAAGAAAAATAAAACTACGTTTTTTTTTTTTGGTGATCGTCAGGTTGGTAGTCATTTCCGAAAAAGGATTTTAGGGAAAAATATTTTAATGTAAACCTACAGAGGAATTGATTCTTCACTCCAACTGTTTTCGATAAGAAAATATTCTTGACAACATATTTTAAAAAAAACAATATTTTCTCCAGGATTCACGTTTACGTGTTAAACCAGCATGTGTTAAAACCAATGGGCGAAGTCTAAAGTTGGATCTGTCCGGTACCCTGAGAATGTTCAAAGGATAACGTTCTACGCCATTCCTGATTTTCTTAGTATATTCAGTATAGACATACAAAAATATTCATTCATTTCCCATGATCCAAAGAACCAATAGGTTTACATTATTTGATATAGCAATTGTCAAATACATGGAAAGCATACAACTGGACAAAACAAAATCTCAGGTGGAGCATAATATACTCCCGATGAGATTTTGTTTGGTCAATTTTATGAGATCTCAATCAACTAACGGGATTTAGTTTTAAAATGCCTGTACAGACCTTCCAACATAACCCTCAGAGTTCAGTCGAGGTGAGACGAAGTTGACCCAACAATCTAGGTGAAGATTGTGCTGGCGCTGTTAAAGATGGATGTTAAAGAACTCATCAAGGCGGCCAAAATAGTGCCAAACATCAGCCCGCTTTAACCCGTAGGGCCCCCGGAAAAGAATTTGGACATTGTAAAAACAAAGCACGAAAATATTGGACATTCTTTACCTCTACGTATTTTCATATACAAATGTATCGCAAAGGCATACGCATAACAAATGAACCTCAAATTGCGAGTGAACTATCCAAAGGTATTGATTTACACTCGACAAAACTATGACATAAAAGAATAAAATACCGATATTTTACCAATGTAAAAAAATTAGAATCGTTAAAATACACTGCAACGTGAATACCTCAAAATTGCGTATTTATCATTAAAAGAAAATATTTGTTTTTGATTTTGTAATTAGAATTGGGATCCAGATTATACTTGGGCGGCATAGCTGGAAGTTACTTTATGTCCGTCCATCCGTTATAAAATAGTGCCACCGCAAGAATATGACCTCTAACTTGACATTCCTGACCAATAAAAACAAACTAATGGATGAGCGTAGACACGACCATGGCACTATTTCCCGGTTCTTTCATAGGACGACGTTTCCAGCAGCCGTGATTATAGCTAATGTATTATCGGAGATCTCGATATTAACCCGTCCAACCAAGGAGGGGGTGGGTTGGGATTCCCCTGGCGCACAAAACGCAAAGAATACGATCTAAGGCTTTATTGTAATTGTAAGTTCCATCCTTTGCGGTCATTTTGCGAAAAAAAAATTGGGAGGTACCACCTTCATGGTGGTCAGGGACGGGTCCCGTCAAAGTCGGAAGGTAGGGGGGTGGTTGCCACCTTCCTACACTAATTTCTGTGTAAAATGCCAAAAAAAATGGTACTTTATGTAAGTATGATCTACTGAAGCAAATACTTGTATTTCATCATAGTTAGAGTAATAACATGTGTAGGGTTTATTTTGGCACCATTATGCCCAATAAATACCAATGTCTTGCATATAAATGGCAAAAAACGGTCGAAAACCCCTCGATTTTGGCGATTTGCTACAGATTGCGTAAAAATAAGCTCTCAACTATGACGTCACTATGGGTCATGTTGTTTTTAAAACTTGATATGTTTGTACTTGATTTGAAGACAGGACATATGTAGCTACACACTGCTACCAAACAAGATGATGTTTGTCGCTAATTACGAAAAAAATCAGGGGTGGTCCCCCTGGGTCGTGAACATAGTACAAAAACCCTTGGTTGGACGAGGGGTTAACACAAAAATTCCTTCGTTGCGACATAGACATTTCGAGCAACCGTCAACCGTGTAAAAAATCTCAACATTTTTTGAAAAATTGGGGGGGGGCGCTCTAAAATGAGCTGTTATTGGTAACAGGTTACTTTGCAATAAAAAAGGCACGCTTGAAAATCGAACACAAACAACCATGCCATTTAATTGACTAAAAAAGTGAAGGATATCCCGCCATATTTCCTATGGCGCGGGTGTCCGTGTGACTCTTAGTGTCATACCGCCAATCAAATTTTATACGTTCTCTTTTTATCACCATTTGTTTCAAAAACGTACCCAAGTTAGGCCTCATCTACAAGGTCACGGTTTTTTCCATACAAGTTGACATGGTAGCTAGGACACTCGAATTGCACATGGGGGACACTCAGTTTCAGTGACACCGGTCTTATCTGAAATGCACCTCGCTGGCCATAATGTGACAATTACAGATTGGTTTCTCGATCAACAAAATCTTACCTGTCGGCATCAATTTCAGGACTAATAGTGGGTAAGCGATGTCAGAACATCCATTTGGATTGTTACAAACTTTTCGACATATGTCAGTTCTTGACAGGCTACTAAATCTGAACAAACTAATACTACCGAAGTGTTCAATTTTTCATAGTAGTGCTTCGGCTTCTTGACTCGTTATCTGAAGACAGCAAATTCGTAGACCATAGAGAGTGATGGTCAGGGTCAGGTTCTCTTTAGTTAGGTTTAGGCCTAGGCTTAACCTATAGGTTCAGATAAATTAGAACTGAGGTACAGTTAAAGCCCAGTTAGGATTAGGCCCCATGAAATATTTTGATTCACGTACGGAGACTTTTCAAAATTTGTGAGGGAGGGAGCCCTTTTTTACCTTCGATCGACTATACAATTCGCTGTAGAAGTTCCACAAATCAGGGTTTACTTATAGTGCGGGTAAATTCAAATCTTGCAGTGTATATATGCATGCCATTATGCCCTGCGATTTATTTGGACTATTGATGGGGGATTTCAAGCACTTCTACAGAAAGCTACCAAGACTTACATTCCATAGTTGGTACATATGAAAATATGATAAAAATTACAAGTCATGTAGAGTTTGCAATGTGTTCACTTACTTTTGTTCGATCCACCCTCCCCCCCCCCCCCAAGAACCAGGAGAGCGAGCACCCTGAATCGCTGGGGTATTGAATGGCGTCGGGTTGTAATGGTGTTTAGTATTTACCAATATATTAAGTTAAGTTTTGTTTCCAATAGCCTTTCAATAGGAATAATGTTTACTATGACAAAATGTCACAACATCTTAAAATTATAACATGTGCAAAAGCCCTTAAACCCTCTATATATCATAGTTAAAGTTCATGATAAAAAAAAAAAAAAAAAAAAAAAAAAAAACAAAAAAAAAAAACACAAAAAAAAAAAAACTTTTGACTTGGTGTTTACAACTACTTTATCATGTATGCAAGGTGTTTTTAGCCTCAAAATACACTGGTATCAGAAAAAATGAGAAAGTCTGAGAAAACTTCAGGGGCATGCTCTCTGCGAAAACGCAAAGCGTAGGAGCATGCCGCCATTGTTTTTTTTTTTTTTTTTTTTTTTTTTTTTTTTTTTTTTTTTTTTTACAACGACAGGTACGATTTAAATGAAGAAAACAGGAAGATGTTGCATAGCTGCCCTTGTTATGGTGCTTGAAATGAGCCTACACTGTTAGAAAAAGTTTCAGTAAAGTTACGGTTTTTTTTTTGTTGTTTTTTAAATTTCTGGCAGCGAATTTCAGGACTTTTTTGCGGGTAAATTACAGGAATTTCCGTCAATTAAGAGGAACTTTGACAGTCCCATTTACAGAATTTGTCTCCATATTATGCGGAAAAAAAGGTGTATTTAACAGAATTTTCCGTAATTTAAATTACGGAAAAAAAAAAAAAGTCCGGAAATATGGCTGTCCCAAATTTGTGAAATCTTTCCGTAATTCTAGTTTTTAATAAAGTTTTGTTTTTATTTTTATTGTTTTCAAAAACATATTTTTTCCGTAAATTTACGGAAAAATCTGCTTCTAATTTACGGAAATTTCGAACATGTATATAAGACTTTTGATCCTTCATAAGCTACGAAGAGCTAACGAGGCAGCCCTGATACAATACCATATACTAATATCTTTTATGCTGATGTAGTATGAGTGCCTAAGATCAGGGGTGACACCGCATTCAAACAAACCATCGTCCGTGCTGGCGGCTGACATTTTGAATATGGGCAAAGGAATATTATCAGTGTGGTGCTTGTATAAAAACACACATATAAATGTCAATATCGATACAAACTGTCCGCCAAAATATCAGTTGTTGGATGTGGGTCTATTCGGTGGTTAAATTTTGTCCTACCCATGCCACATGGCCTCAATGATACATCTTTTCACCTAAGCGCGATTGCAATTATGAAGAAAAAGAGTACTGACACAACTGATCCAGGTACAAACTATTTTTACACACCTGACCACCTCTAACACTACCTTAATTGTATCACTACCGATTATGTATATGCAAACGGCACCCACAGTATGTGGAATAACGGAGGCAAGCCACATGCTTTCTATTGTTGGTACTCTAGTTTTTTCTTTGTGTCGGCAAAACATGCGAGCGTGAATTTTCTAAAGATTACGTAACGCTTTACCTCTCATCTATATAGAACCTCTTTGGCTAAGATTTGGATTATATAACCGTCTTGACAACAAGCAAACTCTATTGTGCAACACAATGGCCTGCATCTTAATGGCCCAATGACCGCGCTATTTTATCATGAGCAGTTAACTCTCACTCTTACTATTAAAATCTCAATTACCTCGGCGCATGTTCAATAGCTTTCATATTCACCAGTATATACACCCCTCCCGCCAAGAACCAGAATGCCACTCACAATATGTTACAAGTAATAGCGCACATCTTTGCAAAGCAGCATTGTGGTTCTTGGGGGGGGGGGAGGGTTCATAATTTGAAATTTTCAATTACCCATTGAAGCCTGTATTATAATTTTAATAAAAGCGCCTTTTTGAGAATTGTAGGTAAAGTTTAATTTTTTGAAAACCACGAAAAGGTAACTTTGAACATGTCGCTTTTATAATGCGTAATGTTTCAAATTCATCCGTTTCGCATGAAAACTATATAGAGCGTCCTTCATTCCATTTTCAGGCATGTCCCTTTTGCGTAATGTTCACATTTTCCCAGGATTGTAAACAGGCTGGGCAACCCAAAGACTGGACTCATGTACAACAACCAGAACTACAAAATCCTGTCAAAATTTGCCCGGGGTTCTTATCTGGTACTCCATGCGATATCTATATCTTTGTTGTGGTATATTTGCCCCTCGGGTAATTAAATCAAATGCGACTTTGGCTAAAGTCGGGAGAAAAGTAAAAAGGCGGGAGAAAAGTGACCTTAGAAACTAACATTTTTCCACAGTTTTCACATGATAATTGATAACTTTGGTGATTGCGTAGGAATGTTTCTTGTCCAAAATGATGAGCTTATAGCCTTTTGCTCCAATTATTTTAAAAAATGATGCTGCACCTAAATTTCCATGCGGCTGGGGACGTGAATCAAAAAATATTTTTTTAATGGAGCATATATGGTTATGGGGAAATTAAGGTAAGGGGTAGGAATGGGATCAAAGTTAAGCCAAGGTAACGTATCTTTTTCACATTACTGCATCAACCTGACAGTGCTAGTGCCATGAGACTAATGTGCTACCTTTCAATAAATGGTGGAATGAACTCGGCCGTAATGGAACCGATTTGTGTACAATTTCTGAAAAAAGGGTTTTCATTAATCGGTGATCCCCAATTCTAGTTTTTACATTTAAAAAGTCGTTCTTCGTGAATGTTTTTTGACATTCAGTTGGCGTAACACAGGATTTTTATTTTTTTTGGGGGGGGGTATTCCGGGGTTTGTGAATGTACCGACATGTGTATTGTACCGACAAACCAATTTTTCACCGTCGCCTCCAAATTTTAAACCCTCGTCTACGAAGGGGGGGGGGGTGGTTACCACCCCCTTCAGGTTTTTTTCCCCCGGCTTGCAAAACCCCCTTTTTGGTGCCAATTATTTAATGTAATTGTCAATTGAATTGAACAGTTCGCTCCTTTTACTTCAAAACAAACATGCCTCCACCGTGGTATAGTTAAGATACAGGGTGATCCCAAGGTGATCGATAGGGGGGGTGTGGTAACCACCCCCCGGAAGAGACGTCCCAACATGCCTAACACCACACAGGAACACACAGCCACTTGAGTTTGGTTACCAATAGTAGCTATGTCCTCCCTCTTCCATGATTGAGTATCAACATGCCTAGCATTGCTTCACAATGACGTCAAAAGTTCGCATGTCTCAAAACTTGGCCATTTCATATACACCCCTATTGAAAAATTCAATTTTCGCCAAAAAGGTTAGAAATCAGATTTTAATGGCGGTTTTTGGACTCTACTTAATGGGAAATTAACTAGTTTTATATAATGACATCCATTTTAGGCTATAATAGGGTGTTTGAGGCGCTAAATGGCTAAATATCAATTTTCCACCCTATATTTTAGTAGTTTCAATACTTTCCTCACCATATGACGTCATGGTGACGTCGTAATGGGGATGTTAGTACTTATATTGGTAATGGAAAGAATAACTCTAAGCTATCCTTTGTGGTACTCAAATTTACATAAATCGGGTGTTCAGTGTAACGAAAATCCAGGGGGGTGTAACCACCCCCCCCCCCCTTTCGGGAGTTTTTTGTTACAAAAAGGGCTCCGGTATAACGAGGTTAAGGGGGTAAAGGGGGGTTAGCGCCAATCTTCGGCGCCACAACGTAGTTCATGTATTGACCAACCAAAAGCTCTCTATGTCCTACACATGCACATACGTAAACTATCTGCATTACATATTTCTTCCATAATCGGCAACCTACATAACCTGGCACAAAGCCTGCTGATCATGCCCGGGTAGATTCATATAAATATAGGCAGGATTTTGAAATAACCCGCAAGGATACTGCCAGCCTTGGCGTGAGTGACATTCTTTGGCTGCACAGGATCGCTTACAAGAGCTGTACAAAGAATGGCCCATTTACAATTAATACCTTAATTTCTAAAAGGATATTAAAAAAATCTTAAAACATTTATGTGTATTCAAAGTTATGACGAATAGAAAAACGTGAAATTTGGATAGGAATGTTGTAAACAATCAATCTAACATATTGGTATCATCGGAAGAATACTCATTATCTATGTGCTGCAAAGATAATTCCAATCCGATAAGTATAGGCCGAACTACAGTCTTTTGAATCGAGTAGTGAGCTTTTACCATATCCACGGATTTCCATGTGATGGCAGATGTGATCTGTGGACAGAGCGGAAAAGAGACTACTTGATTCAAACGACTGTAGCTCAGTATATACCAAACCGATAGGAATGATCTTTGAAGCAATTACGATAATGAAATCGGCTTCGGATGATACACATGTGTGAGATATATGTTTACTTAAAAATTGACAAAATGTGGGACACAATCAGGGTAATTTTGTTTTGGACTCACCCTGTATAAACGAGTAGCTCAGGAGTATTTTAAAAATTAGTTCATTTTAGGACTTATGGAAGCGTTACCTGATTTGTATCGAAATACCAAGCTGATAGAAGGAAAGATACCAAAGGCGACACCAGGCCACGGCAGACCACTATCGACTGGACGAAAGATATGCAGATCATAAGGCGTGGGTACTCCGCATTGAGTGTCATTAGATAGTCGCGTTGTGTTGGGAATCGCCACCATGTAGGCCACTCTTAAGTTCTCTACACCACCTATTTTTATGAGACCTGTAAGTTGAAGATTTGTGATTATGAAGGTATACGACGTCAAACTATCTACATTAACCATATCTGCAACCTACATACCTTGCCCACAAAAACAGCGGATCAAATATTAATATATTCTTTTACTTAGGATATTTAAGGGAATAAAACCGACCTCACAAACATATTGTAATATTTCTTTTCTTTGTTTTGAAATTTTAAATTTTAAACATACGATGCCGCCTTTTGAATTTGAAGTTTCTTATTTTGAGTGATCAGGATTAGCATAGCAGCGATTTGCTGAGCCAAAACATCGGCAAATCATCAAAATTCCGTATTTTGGTATATTTTTACTGACATGGGTGTAGTAAAATAACGACCTCGCGAGTGGTTGGCTTCGAAATCCGTGGATAACGACAGGCATTACTAGACACATCTGATTCTGTAATTTTATTACAAAAAAACTACAAAAAAACACAAATACATAAAAAAAACATTTCCTGTGAATATTCCAGTTTAAAGGCGTAATATTGTGCACCAGGACCTGTACAATTTGAACTCGGACACAAACATTAATGATCTATACTGGTGTTAAAATTGCCATCGCGGATGTGTAATTGCGGAGAGGGATATGACAAATTCCTCAAATACTCATTTTTCAATACTGGTGTTTTTGTCCCTCCTCAAAGTAGTTATAGGAATTTACATAGTTATATTTGATTTATAAGATAAAACCTGCATTTCCACATGTTGATCTCTCGCATTTATCGCTGGTTATTTTAATATACAGGGCTATCAAAAAAAATATCAACATTAGGGCCTACAGAACGTGTCCTTGGAAGCGTTAGTGTTAAATACCCTTCATTTTGTTTTCACGTCAAGCTAATCATAATTTCTACAATTGAAATGTCCTTACCAATAATCATCAGAATAAAAGCACCAATAAGCATAACAACAGTCTGCATAGCGTCAGTGTAGATCACTGCTGTTAAGCCTCCGCCACTGTATATATAGCCGCCATGCCAACAAAAGACATATGAGAAGTACAGATTCCACCCCAAAATTTGTTGTATGATAATTGTTCCCGCATACAGTTCAGCCTGGAAACGATGGACACAATAATGTTAACGCAATGAAATAAGTAGGATTTGTTTTTTTTTGAATGCCCAAAATCGACAAAAGCGTGTCTCCTAAAGGACAGTTCTCGACAGTTTACTTTCTGTGAATCTCCGAATGTTACATGACAGACAGAGGCAAAACGTACTGCCTATGTTAATATTTTACAAATATAGAATTATCTGGATGTGAAGAGTTCATATATAGATTAAATAATCCCAAATTTGTGATATAAAATCAAAGCCTAGGAAAGAACAGCAAGGACGGAAGGAGGTAGATCAAAAATTAAAGGCTTATAAGGTGATTTACTCAATTACCACATCGAAAAAAAATCACCAAACAGTAAGATTTTTGCAGGCTGTATAACGTGACAAAATACTTGAACACTACCCTACAAGTGAAAGGCCAAAGCAACATAATAAGGATATTCTCGTTTTCTTTCATTTTAGTGAAAAAATGACCAATCTACAGACCTATCTCTAGAAAATTTTGTGATGAAAAATGTCCATTAAATTTGAGAAATGTTAACAAGAAAGTCCACTTTTGTGATGAAATGTCAAAATATAAAAAAGAACCAATTTAGAGGGTTAGGTCACTTTTATAAAAAAGGACCACTTTTCGCAAAAAAAGTCCACCTTTTCGAAGTCCCGCACCAAAAAGAATCCTGCGTTACGGCCCTGCTTACACGCAACCTGATTTTAAAAAAACTATTTTCTTATAATGGCATTTTCACTCAACTAATTCCATAGATATTATCATCATCGAATACCTTCCTCTCTTTCTTCCAGCCAATTGACGTGCTGGGTAACGCGCATTGCGAATCGAACCTTGATGAATCGACTTGAGTCATTAATTAGTAGGAGTGAAAAAAAACAATGATTGAAGATGTTTTATCCATATGAGATAGCAGGCAAATAGCGGCCATGTCGTGTCTACGACGTCATCCATTAGTTTTTTTTCCACTTGTCAGGCAAGCCGAGTAAGAGCTCATTTCGTTAATGGCAGGTATCGTGTTACTGAGGACAAATTACCAAACATTATTTTGTTTTTCCAGAATCTTCCATCCTATATCTTTGTACACAGTGAAAATTCAAGAGTTTCTATATAGATAGAGAGTCAAAACGTTACGTAATCTTTAAAATTCATCGTCTCGCATGTTTTGCCGACCACAACGAACAATAGAGTGCCACAATTGAAAGCAATGGCTGCCTCAGCATCTTCCACATACTGTGTGTGCCGCTTTGAATATACTCCTCGTAGTGATACAAATTGATGTAGTGTTAGAGGTGGCCAGGTATAATAACAGTGTACCTGGATCATTGTTCTCAGATACTCTTTTTTCTATAATGCCAGCACGCTTAGTAAAAATGTATTCATTGAGTCGGTTTTATTTAATATTTAAATCAAGACGACGGGGGGACGTGTCATTTCATTCGTTGTGGGGCCATGGGTAGGACAAAATTTAACAACCCCATAGCACCCAACATCCAAAACTGATATTTTGCCGGATTGTTTGTATCGTGTTGGAACTTATGTGTGGATACAAGCACCCAAACTAATAATTATTCCGTGCAATATTCAAAATGTCCGGCGCCAGCACGGACGACTGGTTTTGGATGGGCTTCACCCCCTTGGTTAAAAGTGTGAGCCAGTCCAAACTTGAAAATTGGCTCATGTCACAGCTGTAGTGCATGTGCTGCCCAATTTTTGGACACTTAAGGACAGTTGGTTGAGGAGGCTACTGATTTGATTGATATATTTACGGATGATCCATTTTTTCTAGGGGAGGTTCCTGAGTTTTGTCTTGCGTCTTCTCTCTGTTTTTCTGAGTACTTTCTGGTCTTGGGTAAATTGGTTCCTGGTGTCATGTGGACCAACTAGGTCACGTGTATAGTGCCAGGTCCAATGCCTGGTGGTCTGGTGTTTGGGTGTCAGGTATGAGGTGTCTGGGGTTTGTGTGTCAGGTCAGGTGTCAAGCATTTGGTACCAAGTGTTTTGGGTGATTGGCGCCCAAGTTTGGGTAGGTGTAAGTGTGGTGTTGAGTGTGAGATGTTGGGTGTCAGGTATCGAGTTTCAAATGTGTGTCAGATGTCAGAGGTTGGGGGTCGGGTGTCAATGTGGGTGTCGGGTGTCAAGTTTAATTTCAGATATTGAGTGTTTGGGTTTCGGTGTGTAGAAATGTTGGGTTTCAGGTGTCCGGATTTGTTATTGTTTTTTGTCAGGTGTTGGGTGTCAGGAGTTGGTGTCATGTTGGTTGTCAATTTTCGGATGTCGATGCTGGATGTCGGGTGGTCATGTTGGGTGTCATTTTCATATGTTGGGGTTGGTGGCCGTGTGTTAGGTTTTGGGTGTTAGATATTGAGTGTTTGTCAATGTGAGATGTTGGGGTGTTAGGTGTCGGATTTGTGTTGTGTGTCGGCTCAGGTGTCGGGTCCGGTGGTCGGGTGTTTAGTGTAGGATGTCTCGTGTCAGTTTTTGGGTGTCAAGTATCGAAAGCTCAGTTGTGTGGTGGTAGTACTCTTCGGGTGGTATGGGCTTTTTCGGTTCTGGTTGTTATATTACATTCTCAAAAAAACCCCAAAACAAAATAATGGTAACATTTGGGTGGATTTTTTTTTTCTCACAAAACTCCCAATTAAATTTGTCTCGCTGTGAATTTTAAAAAAAATTTTGTTTTACAAACTCATAGGCTCGACCAATTAATTTGATAATTGTGGCTCAAATCCTATCCAATTTATATCATAAGTATAATTGCAAAAATCTCAAATTTTGAAAATTGGGGTGCTCCTTCAGAAATGTGTTATTAATTAATTAGCTTTTAAACGGAAAAATATCGCAAAATTATATATTGCTCTTTATTCGCGTTATAAGTAAAATGGTGATGGGCTGTTCTCTAAGACTAATACAATGAATGAGCTTGGGGGCTTATAGACGTCCCCCATACGCCATTGTGTATCCGTACTCCGTATACATACACGCACACAGCACACACACACACACACACACACACACACACTCGCGAACACACACGCGCGGCGCACACCACAAGTCGCGCACACATACCGACAACAGCTACATTGTGGTGGTATTTGTTGTTGTCATTGTGGGAGTGTTACTATTAGTATAGTAATGCACTATGGAGTAATGGTTCATTGGCAATAGTGTGTGTATCGTGGTTTATGTAACTTGAAAATCAGCAGCACGACAGAGACAGTCCTAGCTATTAACATTCAGTTCCATCTCGTCTCTGACAAATTATGATATCTATATTATGTTTTCTCAAACAAAGTGGCAAATAACTCTTTGCTATTCGTATGGACCAGGTTTCTCTTTTACCACCTCGCTGTGCAACACGTGACTTAAAGGAGACTCAGAGATTTTTGTTTTCAAAAAAAATATTTTTGGTGTAGTATTAAAATAGTCCTCTAGAACGAAAGATAGTCCCATCTAAAATGCTTAATTCCCAAAGTTTAGGAGATCAAGTGGATTTTTCCGTTTTATGGCATGTAAACATTATACACCATATACACGTGCCTAGGAAAATCAAAAGTTACATATAACAACCATTTCCGGATCCGAATTTTAGATCAGAGTTTGATTTTCTATATTAAGAACTTCGATTTGAGCTTTGTTATTTCACACAGTGATTAGTACGTGGACAAGCATTATGTATATGTAAAGAACTCGATTTGTTTGAAAATTGAGTGCGCCCTCATCGGCAAATCTCTGAGTCAGCCTTTAACACGGTTTTGTTTTCTTTTCCCCCTTTTTTGTCCCTCACCGTTAAAAATGTTCATTTAACTGTCATGCAACTGGGACTCGAAACGTGTAAACAAACGTAGTTTTAACTGTTGTGAGCCCGTCCCAACTGCCTTTCAATGAACATTTTTCACAGTGCTGAAGAACGGTATATCTGGTCGAAACTTCGGTCTTTTTGGTAAGATTTGTCTGCATGCGTGTTTTCTTGCTGTGCAGAGTAATTTTTATTACTTTTTTTCTGCTACACACATGGACTTGTGAACTTATATTGTCCTTGTCACTTTTTAACGGTTTTGGGTCTGATGTGCACTGTGACATTATAGTTTATGGCTATTGTACTTTGCTCTGCAACATTTCAGGTAATATGTACTGTTTTTCACAGTACAGAGTAATCCTTTATTACAACTGTCTAGTGCACTGTATTTCCCGCACCATACAGGCCTTACATTTACTTACAGCTAGGCCTACACTACAGTCTTTGTATGTTTATTTTTTTCATTTGAAATTTGTAGACGCTGTTTCAGGCCTACCGAGGTCAAACTTCCATGTTATATTCTGATTTTTATTCCTGTCAGTAAACGCATATTGTCGATTGTACGAATTCATTTGAGGGGGATGTGTTGAGATCAAAAACTAAAAAGCCGTATTAACGGCTGAAATGCTCAACTTTGTTCAACAGAATAAAATGCTTGGACCCACTTTACATGAAGTTTTTTTGTATCGAATATGTGAAGGCTTCATAAAAGATTCGATTAAATAGATCGTCAAGTCTGAGACACGCTATCGATTCCTTTGTTTGGAGTCAATCAAGGAATGGAAGGTGCCATGAACATCGAGGCTGGGTGAAGAGGAGGATTAGGCCACGTAAACATTGTAGTTTGTTATGAGTGACCAAAACTCTTTAAGTACCTAATGATTAGACCAGGCTGATATCAGATTTTCTAATATTCCTTAGTGACGTAAAAGAACTTTGGTGAGTAATAATTCTTCTTCATATCATTTTCTTATGTTGAATGCTTCAGAGTTTGTTCAAGTCTGGTGTTTGAAATTTATTCAATGCAGTTGCCTTGTAATATTTTCTTCGTGAGAAAAAAGGACGTTTTTTTAATTATGGCCTCAATCTGATCCAGTACCGTGACATCCAATTGCTATTGTATTGATTGGGTAAATCATACAACCTCTCAGAACGAATGGAATCGTCGACACGCCCCAAAAACTTTTAATGAACTGACAGGAATAAAACAATCCTACTATAACACTTAACTGCGTATGGGGTTTGCATTTCCGTTAGTGCATAAGGGGGGGGGGGTGCTAGGGACTCATACATTATATAAGCACTTTTCTAAAGGAATTTCAGATGAAATCCGTCACATGTTAGAAGGATTCAAAGAAATCAACAATAAAGAAATAAAAACTGAAAAAAAGAAGAAATCGTTCAGTAAGAAAACTAGAGGCAAAACCTTGATTTTAATTTTGCGTAAAGATATGCGAAAAAGACACTAATTCGTTTCTGCATTTTTTACGGCACTGGTTCACCATAGACTTTTGCTGATTGCTTTAATTGGTGAAGAATGAACGATATCTACAATATTAAGCACAAACATAAAGGGCCGTATTCTCAAACGACGTTTAAAATAAACGGTGGTTAGGCCTAAACCCGGGGGGGGGGGGCACTCGAAATAATACGTGTAAGCACCCGCGTGAAAGAAAACGCGGATTTAGGGTGCTTTTGAAAGGCAAAACGCGGATCCGTTTAGGGTCTCAAAATAGCTGATTTAGCAGAGGAAAGGGTGTTTTTTTTTCATAGGACTATCCTCGCTTATGGTACTTGTTAAAATGATCCAACTGCCGGTGATATATTCATTACTTATTGGCATAATACAGCGATTTTACAAACCATTTTGCCGGCCGTATTTTGTGTCATCTTTACGGTTTTCGGAACCGAGATGTGCACCGTCGGCGTTCTATTTTATACCCGGAAGTAACAGATGAGTTTGTGCGTCCGTCGATAACTACATCAAGCATTAAAATGTCGCAAGATAGTGCTCCTAAGTTTAAAACATTACCGTTCGTTTTTCACTTTTGTACAAAACTCCAGAATAATTGTCATAATTGAAAGCTCGATTTGATATCAAGGATTCATCATAAAGCCATCTTTATCGCCAATATATCCCTGGATAGCAGGCCATTGTCACTTTTCCATTTGCGTAACCCGGCCCTGCCCGAAGAAAGGCGTGTGTCACAACTTAAAGGCTTATAAGGTGATTTACTCAATTACCACATCGAAAAAAAATCACCAAACAGTAAGATTTTGCAGGCTGTATAACGTGACAAAATACTTGAACACTACCCTACAAGTGAAAGGCCAAAGCAACATAATAAGGATATTCTCGTTTTCTTTCATTTTAGTGAAAAAATGACCAATCTACAGACCTATCTCTAGAAAATTTTGTGATGAAAAATGTCCATTAAATTTGAGAAATGTTAACAAGAAAGTCCACTTTTGTGATGAAATGTCAAAATATAAAAAAGAACCAATTTAGAGGGTTAGGTCACTTTTATAAAAAAGGGACCACTTTTCGCAAAAAAAGTCCACCTTTTCGAAGTCCCGCACCAAAAAGAATCCTGCGTTACGGCCCTGCTTACACGCAACCTGATTTTAAAAAAACTATTTTCTTATAATGGCATTTTCACTCAAACTAATTCCATAGATATTTTATCATTCGATATATACCTGCTCTTCAGCCAATTGACGGGCTGGGTAACGCCATTGCAAGATCTACCTTGGATGAATCGACTTTAGTCATTAATTCGTGGAGTGAAAAAAAAAAAAACATGATGAAGATGTTTTATCCAATATGAGATAGCAGGCAAATAGCGCCATGTACGTGTCTACGTCATCCATTAGTTTTTCCGTCTGTTCAGGCAATTCAAGTAAGAGGTCATTCGTTAAGTGGAAGGTATGGTACTAGATAATTACCAAATTTGTTTCAGAATCTTCCATCCTTATTTTGTACACTAGTTAAACTCAAGAGGTTCTATAGATAGAGAGGCAAAACGTTACGTAATCTTGTCTAGAAAATTCATCGTCTCGCATGTTTTGCCGACACAAAGGAATAACATAAGGAGTACCACAATGAAAAGCAATGGGCGCCTCCGCTTCTTCCACAGTACTGGGGCGTGCCGCTTTGAATATACACTAATCGGTAGTGATCCAAATTGATGGATGGTTAGAGGTGGCCAGGTGTTAATAATAGTGCACCTGGATCATTGTGCTAAGATACTCTTTTTTCTATATGCAATGCGCGATTAGGTGAAAGATGTTTCATTGAGGCGTTTATTTAAATCAAGACACTGACGTGTCATTTCATTCGTGGTGTGTCCATGGGTAGGACAAAATTTAACCACCCAATCGCAACCCAACATCCAACCAAACTGATATTTTGGCGGATTGTTTGTATCGATTTAACATTATGTGTGTATACAAGCACCCAAACTAATAAGTATTCCGTGCAATATCAAAATGTCAGCGGCCCAGCTGACTGGTTTGAATGGGGCTTCACCCCCTTGGTTAAAATAGCCAGTCAAACACGTGAATTGGTATGTTCACAGCTGGTGAGTAATGTGATGCCCAATTATTGTGATTAATTGGACAGTTGGTTGAGGGAGGGCTACTGACTGGTTGAGATAGTTTAAGGATGATCATTTTTTTCGAGGGAGGTTCCATGAGTTTTGTCTGCGTCTTATGTTATTGAGTACTTTCTGGTATGGTGGTAGGTAATTTGTTACTGGTGTAATGTGGAAAATAGGCAGTTGTATAGTGCCAGGTCAAATGGCCTGGTGTCTGGGGTTTGTTGTCAGGTGTAAGGTGTGTCTGGGGTTGGTTGTCAGTTTTTTTTTCAGGATTGTCAAGCATTTGGTACCAAGTGTGGGTGATGCGCCCAAGTGTTGGGTAAGTATCAAGGAGATGTGGGTGTCAGGTATCGAGTTTCAAATGTGTGTCAGATGTCAGAGGTTGGGTGTCAGGTGTCAGTGTTGGTGTCTGGTGTCAAGTTATGTCAGATATTGAGTGTTGGATGTCGGTGTTAATGTGGGGTGTCTAGGTATGTCGGATGTTTATTTGAATGTTGTGTGTCAGGTGTTGGGTGTTTCTCCCCCCCCCCCCCCTGGAGTTGGGTGTCATGTTGGTTGGCAAGTTTCGGATGTCAGATGCTGGATGTCGGGGGTTAAATGTTGGGTGTCAGTGTCATATGTTGGGTGTTGGGTGTCAGGTTTTGATGTGTTAGATATTGAGGTTTGTCAATGTTAGATGTTGGGTGTAAGGTGTCGGATGTGGTTGGGGTCAGGGCTCAGGTGTCAGGTAGGGTTTAGGTAGGATGTTCGTGTAAGTTTTTGGGGTCAAGTATCTGAAGCAGGTGTGTGGTGGCAGGACTCGGGTGTATGCCCAGATAACATGGAATATTGGGCCAATATAGGCCAAATATTTACTCAATATCGGGCCAGTATTGGCTACAGTTATCGGTCCAATATTATTTGCTCACGGCAACATTGGACAAATTGGGCCCGGGCCAATGATGGCACAATTTGGGCCAATTCTTGGTAATAGAAATTGAACCAATATTGGGAATTATCAAATTTTTATTTGCAAAAATAAATATATTTTCCCCGATTTATTTAAAATTAAATTATTAAATAATTTGAGCTAGTTCAAATAGTTTATTTTTATTGAAATTGGTATTATATCGTAGAATATTTTTGAAATATTGTGTCTGATCAAAAACAATCGTCATTGAGAGATTTTAGCGTATTTCGGTATGTTTTTTTGTTTCC
Source organism: Ophioderma brevispina (assembly GCA_023653785.1). Classification (NCBI taxonomy): domain Eukaryota; kingdom Metazoa; phylum Echinodermata; class Ophiuroidea; order Amphilepidida; family Ophiodermatidae; genus Ophioderma; species Ophioderma brevispina. The sequence goes on from JAMKCH010008522.1 coordinate 22,245, forward strand.
CCTGCATATATTAGCAAACACCATTAGCCTTAAGCAGGATTGGGCCCAACGGTATCCCAAAATTGGCTCTATATTGGCGTGGTGGATTGCCAATATGAGGCGCCAATATTAGACCATTAAATGATGTCGATATGAAGCCGATATCACATTGCCAATGAAAACCAATAGTGCCCAATATACGTTAGCCAGGATGCGTATGCCAAGATACCGGTGGGGAACCATTGTTGGGCCAATATATTGGTGCTATCTGGGTGGTGTCTGTTCTGGTTCCTGGTTGTGTGATATTTAAATTTCAAAAAAAATAATGCTAAAATTGGATGGATTTTTTCTCACAATACTTAATTTGTAATTTGTCTCGCTGTGAATTTTAAAAAAAAAGGTGCTCGTCGCTGCGCGACTCGCACATTTATGTTTAACAAACTCATAGCTCGACCAATAATTGGAGTATGTGCCTCCAAATCCATCCAATTTTATATCATAACATCAATTGTGCAAAAATCTCAAATTTTGAAAATTGGGGTGCTTTCAGACATTGTTATTATTGCTTTTAACGGAAAATATCGCAAAAGTATATTTTCTCTTTACCGTTATAAGGAAATTAGGGTGATGGGCTGTCTCTAAGACTAATACAAATTAATGAGCTGGGGACTTAGATTTTTTTAAAAGCGTCCATAAGGCTTCAAACGTCCCCCATACGACATGTGTATTCCGTACTCCGTCTACATACACGCACACACACACCACACACACACTCGCACACACACACGCGCGCGCAAACGCGCACACATACCGACAACAGCCATTGGGTGGTTTATTTTGTGGTTGTTGCATTGTGGGAGTGTGACTATTAGTTATCGTAATGCATTATGGGAGTATGTTAATTGCAATAGTGTGTTATCGTGGTGTATGTAACTTGAAAATACAGCAGCACGAAAGAGACAGTCATAGCTATTAACATGCCGTTCCAGCTCGCTTGAGAAATTAGGATTTCCTATATTTATTTTTTCTCAAACCAGCTGCAAATAACTCTTTGCTTTCGTTGGGACCGGTTTCTCTTTTTACCACCTCGCTGTGCAACACGTGACTTAAAGGATGACTCAGAATTTCGAATATGATTTTTTAGAAAACAAATACAAAATAATTAAAAATAGCTCCTTAGAACGAAAGATAGTATCTAAAATGCTTAATTCCAAGTTAGAGATCCATCGGAATTTCCGTTTCATCAGTAAACATGAATACACAATATACAGTGCCATAGGATACCGTGTATAAAACATTCACGGATCCGGATTTAGATCAGAGTTGTGATTTTCCATATGAAGGAATTCGTTTGAGCTTGTGATTTCACACATGATTCGTACGTGACAAAGCATTATGTTATGTAAAAAACTCGATTTGTTTGAAAAATTGAATGCGCCCTCATCGGCAAATCTGAGGCAGCCTTAACGGTTTTGTTGTCTTTTCCCCCTTTTTGGTCCCTCACCGTTAAAAATGTTCATTTAACTGTCAACTGGACTCGAAATGTGCAAAAAACAGTAGTTTTAACCGTGTGAAGCCGTCCAACTGCCGTTCAATGAACATTTTTCAAAGTGTGAAGAACGGTAATGTGGTCGGAAACTTCGGTCTTTTGGTAAATTTGTCTGACATGGGTGTTTCTTGACGTGCAGAGTAATTTTTATTACTTTTTTTTTCTGCCCTACACACATGGACTTGTGAACTTGTGTCCTTGTCACTTTAACGGTTTGGGTCCAAGAATGTGCCACTGTGACATATAGTTTAGGCTATTGTACGTTTGCTCGCAAAACATTTAAGGTAATGTACTGTTGTTCACAGTACAGAGTAATTCTTTATTACAACTGGCTAGATGCACTGTATTTCCCGCACCCACACAGGCCTTACATTTACTTACTAGCTGGCCTACCACTACAGTCTTTGTTGTTTATTTTTTCATTTGAAATTTGTAGACGCTGTTTCAGGCCTACCGAGGTCAAACTTCCAGGTTATATTCTGATTTTTATTCATGTCAGTAAACGCATATCGATGGTACGGAATTCATTTGAGGGGATGTGTTGAGATCAAAAAACTAAAAGCAGTATTAACGGCGAATGCTCAACTTTGTTCAACAGAAAAAATGCTGGACCCACTTTACATGAAGTTTTTTTGTATCGAATATGTGAAGGTTAATAAAAGATACGATTAAATGATCGTCAAGTCTGAGACACGCTACGATTCCTTTGTTTGGAAGTTCATCAAATATGGAAGGTGTCAGAACATCGAGGCTGGGTGAAGAGGAGGATTAGGCACGAAACATTGTCGTTTGTTATGAGTGACCAACAACTATTTAAGGACCTAATGATTAGACCAGGCTGATATCAGCTTTTCGAATATCATTAGGACGTAAAAAACTTTGCGTGAGTAATAATTTCTTCATATCATTTTCTTATGTTGAACGCTTCATCGTTGTTCAAGTCTGGGTTTGAAACTTATCAATGCAGTTGCCTGTAATATTTTCTTCGTGAGAAAAAAGGAACGTTTTTTAATTATGGCCTCAATCTGATCCAGTACCGTGACATCGAATTTCTATTGATTGGGTAAATCATACAACCTCTCAGACGAATGGAATCGGTCGACAGCCCCCAAAACTAATGACTGACAGGAATAACAATCCTACTATACACTTAACGAGTAAGGTTTTCATTCGTTCGTGCATAAGGGGGGGGGTGCTAGGGACCCAACATTATATAAGCCTTTTCTAAAGTTACCCCCAAAAATTTCTATTTTAAGGTATTTCAGATAAATCCGTCACATGTTGAAGGATTCAAGAAATCAACAATAAGAAATAAAAAACTGAAAAAAGAAGAAATCGTTCCGTAAGAAAAACTAAGGCAAAAACTTGATTTTTAATTTTGCGTAAAGATATGCGAAAAAGACAACTAATTCGTTCTGCATTTTTTACGGCACTGGTTCACCTAGCTTTGCTGATGCTTTAATGAGGTGAAGAAGAACGACCCATGTATTTTACTCGTACCAAATTAAAACAAAGCATAAAGGGCCGTTATTCTCAAACGACGTTTAAAATAAACAGTGGTTAGGCCTAACCCGTGTGGGGGGGGGGGAGGGGGTGGTGGGGAATTTCGAAATAATACGTGTAAGCACCCGCGTGAAAGAAAACACGGATTTAGGGTGCTTTTGGAAGGCAAAACGCGGATCCATGCGGATTCGCGTTTAGGGTCTCAAAACTAGCTGATTTAGCAGGGAAAGGGTGTTTTTTTTTCATGGAATTCCGCTAAAGGGTGGTACTGGTTAAAATGATCCAAAACTGCCTGAAATTTCATTACTTATTGGCAAATACAGCGATTTTACAAACCCATTTTGCCAGCCTAATTTTTGTATCATCTTTACGGTTTTCGGAACCGAGTGTGCACCCGGTCGGCGTTCTATTTTTATACCCGGAAGTAACAGATAAGTTTGTGAGTCCGTCGATAAATATGCATCCAGGAAGGCAATGGTTGTTGGGGTGTTTTCTAATAATTATAATAGGGCTGTTTTGATATTTAGAGTGTATCGGTGCGCCATGGCTACAGAGCGAATAGCTCTGTAGACATGGCGCCGTATGTTCAAGGGTATTTGTTTGATAGAGATTACTTTGGCAGGGGGAAGTGTCTGGAGTTTTGAGTTATGCACAGGTACAATTTGACAGAAGCATGATTGATGTGAACTATAATTTTCCTTAATTTATTCCATGATATTACTAAGATCTTGAACAAAGGTTTAAGAGAGATTTTTTAATGTCACTGGGACCGAGACTGCCACCGTGAATGCATTTAGCAGTTTCACAAATTAACGTTTGGAAATCCCAATGCCCAAATCGAGCCAGATCGTGTCCTACCCCCCCCCCTCCTGATACAGAACACGTGTATAGTCTCACATCTGATTCGATTACGCCTGTGAAACAGAGAAAAGAATGACTTGCTGCTTGCCGTATTGTAGTTTTAAACGGTAACGAGATGAATAGTTTGGTGTAACGTGTTCACGGTACCAGGTCACGTGTCAGGTTTATCAGATATCAGTTTGCTATTCGGGGCGCCCGATATATATAAATCGGACTATGTTAAATCAAGGTCTGTACAGGACCATCTCTGCCCAAAGTGCTATTATTTTTTTTCAAAAGACACCGTTTGTATTATGTCAAAACAGTACAAAATTTACCTTTTTCCTACTGATTCAAAAAAACCGAAGTTCGGATGACGATAATCGAGTTGCTTTTTCCAATGAGGGATACGTACGTCATGTTACCTAGAAGGGGTTCCCCCGAAGCAATAATAATAAACCCAATCAATGCCGTGAGTCATCAAATCTTTATTTTTTCCAAAAAATTGGCGTTTATTCCCCTAATAAAACATTCCTTTATTAAGATTCAACATCTGTATATTGTTCTTAATACTTAAATATTCAATTGTCCCCGCAGTAATGTGAAAAAGAAGAAAGATAGGCCATAAGTTACAAATTGAAAACATAGTCAGCTGGCTAAATACCCTTACCGTGGGCTGAATGAGCAGACGGAACCCAGTGTGAGTTTAGTTTTAGGAAGCAGGCTACAGCCACTTGCGCGCGGCTGCGGGGGTTATGCGTCGAGACCTGGAGCATTAAAATGTCCGCAAGATAGTGCTCAATACACTGTAAATTTGGGGGAGTAAAAAAAAGGAGGGGAGTTAAAAAAGTTGATTAAAACGTTGAGCATTTATTTACTCTTTGGGGAGTATGTTAAAAACATTATCGCCGTTGATTAGAGCAACTTCTTACTCAACCTTTTTAATCTTTGGACCTCTTTTGACCTGCTCAAGAGTAAATTTTACCACAAAGGGGATTTTAAAAGTCGCGTCACGCATCATCGAGGTCTTCACGTACCAATTTGAAAAGGGGAATGCCGTAGTCCGCAAGGATTGCTCTACACTGGGGGTTTTAGAAAAGTTAGCAAAGGCGGGGGAAAACGGGGAAGAATGGAAGCGAGGGGAAAGCCTGCTGTGGTGTGGGTGTTACACCGCTTTGTTTGACCCTAATTGAAGTTGAAGAACTGTCAGGTCTGTCATATTCAAGATGAACATCACAGCCTCGATGCTTACGTTCCCAACAGTCGTGGAAACAGTATCCACACACACTCATGGTCAATGCCATGCAATTGAGTGTACACGAAATTTTAATTTTTCATGGAAGAAAGACTGGAACTGTCAGAGAGGAGTGAAAAAGTACGGGAATGTGGATTCAATTAAATGAGAAAATCCGATAGGCGGGGATGTATGGTGGTTAAGTAA
>JAMKCH010008523.1:0-78104 GCA_023653785.1 Ophioderma brevispina
CGTTAGGGGTGGTAACTTCCCCCACCCCGTTGGACGTGGAACGAGGGTAACATCCTGACATTTCGTGACCTTTGTTTTTGTTTTTCGGTGATCATTCGTAAAGGTCAAACAAATGAAGATCAACTGGCTATGGAACTGTATTGTAAGACACAACATAAACTGTAAATCGAACTCTAAACAGCACTCTAACTTTTATAATCTAGCTCGACTGCCTCTCCTAACTCTCATTCCGAACTCTAAAGGAAATTCGTACTCGAACTAAAAGCACTCGAACTCTCAAAGCAACTCGTCTAACTCGAACTCTACAAACAAAAAACAAAAGTGCAACTCGAACTCGAACTCTAAAAGCAATCCCAACTCTAAAAGCAACTCCTGGAATTCTAAAAGCAACTCGAACTCTAAGCAACTCGAACTCGAACTCTAAAAGCAAGAACTCGAACCTTAAAAGCAACTCGAACTCTCACTCGAACTCTAAAGCCAACTCGAACTCCGAAACTCCTTAAAAGCAAACTCGCAACCTCTAAAAGCACCTTCGAACTCGAACTCGCACTCGACAACTCTAACTCCAACTCATGGAAAAAAACTATTATTTACTGATATTTGCGGCGTTGAAATACAGTGGTTTAGCTAAACGACTGTGGTGTTTAAATATTTACCTGCGTTTTTGTTTTTTAAACAGTGGGCGTTTTAGCTAACACAGTTTTAGGCCTAACCACCGTTTATTTTAAACATCGTTTTGAGAATACGGCCCAATAATAATTTTAGTCTAGAAGACTGAAAGTGTTTAGAGCTATGCCTTTTTGATAAGGTCCTAGGCGACCGCCTAAATGCCAACAAAAGTGGAAAAGAGAACTACTAGATCTGCCCTGGCTTTTTGTTTGCGGTTTGGGTCCCCCCGTCCCCTTCGTTCCCGGTGCTCCCTTCCGCCGCCTGGCTTCTGGCCTTTTTTGCTGTTTAGGTTCTCCCCCCTTCTTGCGTCCCGTCCTCGCCTCCCCCCCCCCTTTCCCCCCTTATTACGTTCACGCCCATGTACACACCCATATTATTCAACGCCCCAGAGCGGCACATACCCTAAGGGAGAAAAAGCCAATCCCGTCCATACCGGTCCATTGGCGGTTTACCACATTTTTTTAAGGATGGCGCTTGACCAACAATGGTTTTAATAACAGCTAATAAAATGCATTTCAAGACATCTTTATAAAGATTGGAAAAGGAATTAGGAATATGATCCAACAAAACTATCCAAATTAGACAACACTGGGGGGATAATAGCTAATCAAATCTCACGGTTCAGTGACAGCACACAAAGAGTAATCTGAACTCAAAACTTGAATGAACAGAATGAATTATACCTGATTGTTATTGGTTTTTGGTTGCTCAAAACAAATGTTTTACTTTTCCACTGAGTTCAGATGAATCACAGCAATTTGCAACCAGCGTATTTCTAGTTCAGTTGACCGTAACGTGGGTTTGTCGGGGGGGTGGGAGTTTTTCAATAACTAAGCTCATAGTTACATTTTCATTTTGAATGAATTTTTATCAACCACACAAATTAATGTTTTATCATTACATAGAATAATATTATTTAAATGCAGTTACTGGATCGTGGGTTAAGATATTGAAAAAAATGGCGTCAACTCACACCCGCTTGTCTGTAAATAAATGGTATAAATAAATTATATTATACACTATTTACTGCTCAGAAGGGCAATGGTACAAAATATTTGCCCGAGGTGACGGCAGACCGTGGGCCTACTATTGCTGCGAGACCGAAGCTCGAGGGCAATATATAGTAGGCGCACGGTCTGCAGTCACCGATGGGGCAAATATTTTTACCATTGCCCGAACAAAGAGCAGTAAATATTTGTTTATATAACGCATGAAAATATTGTTGTCTTTTTATTGGTGGAAACTGCATCCAAGTTACATAAAAATATTAAAAATAAAATAGTGGTTATACAGGACGTACTCACCTAATTCACAGTCATGAATTTAAGCAGAAGTTGATACGGGCGATGTTAAATACTGCCGGTCTCAAAAGTTCCCATCAAAATCGAATATTGACCGGCCGGTCCCAAAGCTCCCATCACAATCGACTATGGACCGGTTGCCCGTTATTTGGGTGAAAAAGATTAAAAAATATGTATTGTCACCTGATACAGTTTCCACCAATAATAAAGTAATCAACAGCCATTAAAACCTCCGGTCCGTGATAATCTGAACTGACTTATATTGCCTTCCTTGGGCCAATTGCCTGGGTCGCAAGGTACCTCAGGTGGCCATCTACACTAAAGGTTAGCAGGGGACCTGTAGTAAAGGTCGCGCTTCACGGATAAAATTTGAATGTTAGAAAAAGTACTTTAGGCATTGATAATCCATAAAATTGGTGAAAGCAATTGCAAACACCCTTAAATTGGTTTCAAGGTTATACAGGGGTCAACATTTTCAAAACGCTCCAATTGAGCTATAATAAATTTGAAATCATTAAAAAAAAAAAAAAAAAAGTAATAGTTTACACTATCTATGCATAGTTCCGGAGTGGGCTAAAAAACTGTAGAAGGGTGAAAAAAGTCAATTTTGGGTGTACATGGGTCAAAAGTTAAAAGTGCTTGATTCAGGTAAGATGTGGTGGCAAATTTCCCGATTTAAATGATTGAAACCAAGGAATAGTTTGCCTTATCTGTTATGCTTAGGTTTCACGTTATCAAACAAAGAGGTGACAGGTAATAGATTACAATAGTTGGCAACAGCTATTCGCCCATTTGGTATAATAACCAAAACACAAAGAAGTCAAAAATATTCCTATATTTCATTCTATGAGCTGAAAACAACAATTTGAAACCCACGTTTACGTTTTACAAAAAATTGGCGCAACTTTTGATTTTTGCAACCAGTACAAAACCAAAATTGACCCCTTTTCACCAGCTTTTACCGTTTTTATCTATACTTCCCCAAAACTATAAGCCATAGGTAAGTATTAAACTATACCTTTTGGAATCATTGTAACCAGACAGAAATATCATCGGAACATTTAAAAATGTTACCCCAGGTAACCTTGAAATCCAGTATTGTGGGGCCATGAAAGAGCGGTGTGGCAAGGTCTTCCATCCATCTATATAATTCTACCGGCGGTCTGCCAGGTGTCTGCTGTTGACACGACGTCTATTTTCTCGGAGACGAGGGTCGCACGTGCTGAACTTGGGGGTGGGTGCCCCTTGACCGAACCAAGACCGAGTTTGTATTGGTCGTGGATCAAAGGTCATAGGGGGTCATTCACGGTCAAAAGAGGTCACTGACCGCGTCTATTTTTCTCTGAGACCGAGGGTCGCACCGTTCCTGAATTGAGTGGGTGGGTGGCCGCTTGACCGAACGAAGACCGCGTTGTATTGGGTAGTGGATGAAAGGTCAGCGGGGTCATTCAAGGTCAAAAGAGGTCAAATAGACAGCCGGTCTATTTCTCGAAGAACGAGGGTTGCAAGTGCCTGAAACTTGGTGGGTGGGTGCCCTGACCGAACGAAGACCGATTTGTATTGGTTAGTGGATCACAAGGCCACTTGTGTTTGTGAGAATACAATATCATGATGCTTTTGTCAACTTAATAAATGTTACATTTTCTTGAATATTTCAACTACGAATTAACCAATGAATCTATTTATACAGTGTTCCAAGTGATATGACAAATCCAAAACACAATACAGGTTGCCAGAGCAAGAAAAACAAGACGTCCCATTAGTTAGGATATGCAAGAGTTAATCCCTTATTGGCATAGCTTATATCTATATATAACGGGATGGCGAGTTGGTGTAGCGGTCGAGTCGCTCACCTTTCACCAATTCGGGCCAGGTTCGATTCCACGGTTGAGCCAGGTCGTATGTGGAAATTTGGTGCCGATCCATGCTCGTCCCCGCGTCTCCGCGCACTTCGGTTTCCGCCTGCATCTAAAATCGGACTTTCTTCCCATAAATATTTCCCCGCTGTTTTGGAGGCGTCCCTTGATGTAATTTTTTTTGCATATACAATTGGTTCTGCCCTGGGCAAAAGCCTAATGTTAGAAATAAAAAAATACCTGGATACAGTAGCAGTGTTGAAAAACCCTTTCCGTTTGAACATCAGGATTAAGTGGGTGAGATTTTGTGTGAATATAAATTACCTTTTGAGGTTAATAAAAGTAGGCGCTTTCATAGAGCACTTAAACAAGTAGCAAGGGCATCATTACTTCAGAATGCTAGATAATTTCGACATTAACGAAATATCTTGCTTAAAGGCACATATCAGTGATCCGTCCAAAAAAGACGTCAAAATATTTGAAATTTGCGAAGAGCTTACCAAGTGTAGGATAGTCCATAGGACTTATCATAAGTATTTTTCAACTGAAGGAGGAATGATAGAAAAGAAATAATTCAGACAGATTCAAAGATATAACCCGCATCATTCAAGTACGGTTGTAGTAAGTGTACTGTACGGATCAATAATGACTATAATGATCGATGTTGACTTATAGGCTGATTTTGGTTGGATCATTTGTATGTTAGGATAACTAGACTTGTTACAAAGATGTAAAAATCTGATATTTTATATTTTTTTTTTGGATTTTTGCTTTAGCAAATCACTGATAGTGCCTTTAACTGTATAAACCCCATTGGAATTGAGGAAAAGAGCTGTGCTTACAAAATTTGTCATTATCTGCTTATCGCCTCACAAACAATCCACCATTTTCGGACCAACAGAATTTATACGATCTGGAGTAAATCCATCTGGACTTGGTGATTTGCTATTTTATATATTGTGTCATGATCGACTGCTGTATTAGAAGCTAATTGTTCGTAGAAAACAACCCACTTGCCATAATGTCATTATGTGTTCCCTTTTTATTTTAACAGTTGTTTATTTACGAAATTACGTTTCTAAATTTGAAAGGTATTTGAGTATTTCCCCATTCTCATGCAATCTTGATCAGAGCGAGTAAATATACCATCAAGTTCTCATCTTAATATATCTAGGGGGATCAAAAAAAAACTTGACCCCGGTTGTGTCCGCCATTTTGAGTTTTAAAACATGTATATATAACGTATGTGATATCATCGGAAAGCCTATTTCATTATCTTTTAATTGTGCAAGATCATTCCTAACGGTTAAGTATAGGCAGAGCTAGAGTCTTTGAATCAAGTAGTCCAGGTTTCACCCTATCCACGGATTCCCATTTGAAGCACGGCGCCCGACTTAGTAAATGTGATTCCGTGTACAGTGCAGAAACCGACTGCTTCATTCAAACGACTGTAAACAGGTCTATACCTAACCGAGGTGAATGATCTTTGCAGCAGATTAAAATAATGAACTAAGCTTTCAGATGATATCACCTGGTTTAGATACCTATGTTACTTTAAATTCAAAATGGCGGACATAATCAGGGTCAAGTTTTTTTGACTCACCCTGTATTTTAAACACGATGTATTACGAGTTCTTTCGTTCCATTGTTGCTATCTCTCAAGCTGTTGTACTACTAAATCCTTTATCCTTTTATCTGTTTTTTTTTATCGTCGCAACGAATCCTACCAACAAGGTTTTCTCGGGCCGGGGGGACAATTTGAGCGAATGAAGTAATTACGATAGTTGCGCTCGATGAGCCAAAATTTCAATGGAAACACAATAGAATTCTTTCAAATTAAGGTCCATAACCAGTAGTTGAGGATCAATCCACAAGGAATGCCTACACGTCTTTGACCAAAATGGCTAAACTAAAGCGCAGAAAATTGAAGTCTGTACTCTAGGGGCTACTCATACCAAATATGGCTTATATTCGCCGAACATCGATAATCCTTATTTCAAGTAGGGTGAAAACAAATCAAATATGCAAATGAAGACCAGTAACAGCAAAAATGGGGGGGGTTTGTAAAATGTTAGTGCTTGGTATCTTGAATAGGGAGGGTGGGCCTGACTGTTACACACCGAGCAATTGTATCTGTTAGAGTTTTAAACTATGGGCCATAACGTTTCGCAGGTGGACTCGCAGCAAACAAAAAGTGACATGGATGTAACGGTATAATGCCAATCTATTGCTATTAAAGCTGAATTAATGTAGTTAAAAAAGCGAAGTAACGGTGTAACAGAAACTTGAGTGCCCCCATGAGAGAGGGCCCTAGCTACCATAGCAACATGTACGGAATAAACCGTGACCTGTAGATGAGGCCATTTGGTACAGTGCTGAAAAAAATGATGCATACAGCACTAAATGGAGACCACAATAGACAGATAGGTGGTAGGACATTCAGTCCACGGGCACTGTATTATATGACAACGGCTTGTTATTAGTCGATTCGCATTGATGCGTTCGTCCCCCTGGAGTTTTGGACCTACTGTTTCCAATTAAGTGGATGAGGGGTCAACCTACTCTACCGGGAAAATGACAAGAATCAAATGCACGTGCCACACCGGATTATATTGGAGGAACTCCAGTCATTTAACTCACTCACCTGCCACTGAAAACAATTCCATTCATGTATGGGAACGCACAATAGTGTATTTCAGGTCTTACTTTGCCTCACAAAAACATGATTTAACACAGAAGTCCATGCCGCCTCATTGGATTTTTCACCTCAGCAAGAATGGTACGGGGTCACATATCAGATGAATCGAGTATAAAGTATTGTAGCCCGGATTCAGGGAAACTACGTTGCTAATTGACCGTCAATTTGGATGGGGTTTAAGATTTAATGAGTCCAACAAGATTTAAAAACATGAAGCGATTAAAAAAATAAATCTATTAAAGCTGGTGAACATACGACAAAGCCATTAACATTGGTAAGGCAAATTTTAAAAAAATAGACAAAAGGTGTTGTTAAGATTTAGGCGGTAAACTTGTGCCTTTCTTATAAAGACTTCTCGAAAACATCTTCTGATAAAGATGGGCCCTTTTTCATAAAGGTGGTCAACCAAGAGCACATGAGCGTGAAAAAAAATTATATACTTATCCCCAAACTATGCGCAGGATAAAGACGGTAGACGCGCAGGTGTTTTATGTACTATTATAATGGACTCTTACGTATTTTGCGAAACGAAACGAAACGAAACAGACCTCCCATTGGATTACCACGCTTTAGTCCGTCATGCATGCATAAACGGTGCAAACGGAATAAAGCGTGTAATCAATGGAGTTCTGTTTGTTTCGCATAATACAGTAAGCCATATCGATGAGCGGTGACTAAATGTTCCACAAACACCAAGTTAGCACTGGTCACTGACAGTAGAGGTGCGAGAATGTGCCCTACAGTTATAGCATTCAATAAGCCTTATCACACCTGATTGAGGGAACGCGAAATTTAAAAGCACAGCCCTGTAGGTGCTCACGCATACTGCCCGGGCAGTGCTTTGTTGTTGCCCGGCGTTGACGTCACATGTAACTCATCTATATAATAGCTTGAATGCACGAGCGATGTACAACGGAACACAACCCGTGTTAAACAATGGCAGTTGTTAGGTAGGCGGCGTCAAAATGGATTTCATTATACAGGGTGAGTATAAAAAAACTTGACCAGATTGTGTCCGCCATTTTGAGTTTTAACAATAATATATAATAATTGTTATGTGAAATATCACGGAAAGCCTATTTTAATTACTTTTTTTTTGCTGAAAGAGAATTCCAATCGGTTACGTATAGGTCGAGCTACAGTTTGGAATCAAGTAGTCGGTTTTCACCCTATCCAAGATCTTCCCGATTCCCATTTGAATGCACGGCGCCAGAATAAGCAAATGTGATTCGTGGACCAGTGCAGAAACCCGACTGCTGGATTCAAACGACGTACTCGGTCTATACGTAACCCGAATGTGATGATCTTTGAAGCAAAGTAAAGATAATGAAATAAGCTTCCAGACTGATATACATTATGTTAGGGGAGTTTGACTTGAAAATTCAAAATGGCGACAAATTCAGGGTCAAGTTTTTTTTGACTCACCCTGTACTACGTGTTCATACAAAATTTGTCAACAAATGCAGATCACCTTGACCTTGATAAAGTCACTGAATCATAGATTTGTTGTTGTTTCAACATCAGGCAATTGCCGAAAGTCTTCTTCCTTACATCACAGAAGCCAAACACAAGCTTGTCGTGTGATATGGACAAGAAAAGGTCGTAGCAATACGATTCCAAACAAGGAAGGGAAAGCTTACAGAAATCAACCTGTGATTGCTACCAAGTGCAAAGCCAGTGCGAATTCTGAGCCAGGCCCAATGACTGGAAGTTTCGTATGGATGAAGAACACAATCATTAATATCACTCCACCACATTATGGAGACTGCAAAAAGACCAGATATCAGTATTACTCCAGAATTAGCAAGGTAGCAGTACTTATAGAACTGACAGTGCCAATTGAGCAAAAACATGGCTGATGCAAATATGAGAAAGGAAATGCCAAATTATAGTGAATTGTTGCAGAATGTGAGAACCACTCATGAACCACTCACTACTTCCCTATTGAGGTAGGAAGCCGGGGGTTGTATAAGACATCCCTGCCAAAATGCCTCTCAGCTCTCGGCATTCCAAAGGGAAAGAAGAAGAAGATCATGGACCATGCAGCAAAGACAGCCTTGAGAGGAAGCTATGCTATCTGGCTTAGCAGAAACTCAAAAGCCTTCCAAGGGATGACTTTGATACCAATGCCAAACATCAACTCAGAGGGAAGTGAGACGGTTGTGGCCACGCAAAACTAGTTGAATCCACCAAAGCCTGGTCCGAAGCCCAGGAACCTCTGAAGTTGCCTACCAAGCACTAGAACTTTTTTTTCTGACATCCCCGTTGCCTTCCAAGAGAAGCTACACCAAGAGTGCACATTCTAAAACGGATGGACGAGCTCTGAAGGTAAACGACGCTGGTGGTAGTCGCCAATGATCTACTTCTCCCAAGCAATCTAATATACTTCCAAATGTTGAAAAAAATGAAAGAAAACGATTAAAAAATAAGCCAGATATGACCAATTTTGTAAGCACACCCCTTTCCCCTCCATTCGAATGGGATTTACATAGTTAAAGGTGCAACGAGAGATGTCAGATGAAGTGATTTCATATAGATAAGACACCTAATAGATTTCTTACATTGTGTTTGGTTACAGAAATGCCTTGAAAGTGAAAACAAAAGGCGATTTTCATTTGCTTAATTTCTATATAAAACATAGGCTGAATTTAGTATTTGCTCCTATACGAAATTAGAAATTTCACATTTTTTGTACCAAGGAAATATGTTTCAGCTTAATCCTTTCGCATGGGGACATTTTTTTATAAAAACCTTTACATTGGTGCAAAAATCAGAATTTTCATATTTGTTAGGGACACCTGTTATGCCAAATCTCTCGTTGCACCTTTAAGCAAGAATACGTCAATGTACGATATACGGGGCATAGCATTATGAAAGTAATGATGACGCATGCTATTTTGTTTAATTGATCTATGAATAGCCATAATCTCCTTCATGATCTTCAAAAAGAATTTCATGTTCACACAAAATCTCACCCAATTAATGTGTAAATGAAAAGGGTTTCAACACTACTGCTGTAATCCAGGTATAGATACAAGTTATGCCAATTAGAGGGACTAAACTCTTTGCAATATCCTAAACAATGGGAAGATCTTGTTTTCTTGCTCTGCAACAGGTGAATTGGTGTTTGGACTCGTCATATCGGTTGGCACATTGATATAAATAAATTAATTGATTAATCCGTAGTTGAAATAATCAAGAAAATGTAGCATTAAGTTGAAAAAGGCATGATATTGATATTGTTCATTCTCACAAACACAAGTTTAATATGTGTAAATCCCATAGGAATGGCGAAAAAAGGGGTGTAAAAATTTGGTCGTATCTGGCTTATTATGTAATCGATATCTTTCATTTTTTCAACATTTGGAAGTATATTAAATGTGTTTTATAAAAACAACAACAAATCTATGATATAGTGATTGCATTAAGGTCAAGATCATCTTCAATCCTTGCACAATTTTTTTTTATTCACGTAGTATTTGGAAATTTAGTCACTGTAGGAATAATATCTGATGCAGAATTTATCATATTTCGCATGATGATGTAAAATTAATGTATATATTTAGTTCTATAATATCAATCTGACAAATTAGGGACAGGTAAATCTAAGAATGACAAGAATATGAGGTATGTTCTAAAATTTATCAAACAAATGGAAAACAATAGGACTATTCTATACTTTAAGATAAAGGAAGGCTACAAAGCGGACAATTTTCTTCAAATATAATCTGTACCCAACCAAATAGAGAAAATCCATAGCGTCCTTCCGTTACCAAGCTCATTAATATACAAAATTAATTGACGAAAAGTGTTTTGTGAAAAAAAGGAGCTGGAATTGTGTAAACTAGTAGCATGCATAGAATTATGGAGTATATTTGACCTTGTGAACAAATCATTTCGTATTGCACTGGTTTGAAAGTCCAAAAACAGTCAAACTGCCCTTCCGTTACCGTGGAATTGCCCAATAGTTTGTAACATTTGTGTACATTTAATATTCACATGGTTCGATATTGAGTTGTTAGAAACTAAATCGCATTTCCCTTTCCAATGTAATAAATTGGGTAGCTGTCCTATTATTTTTCTTATTCCAACATTTAGTTTAAGTCAAACAGAGGGAAATACATCCGAAAGTAGATAGATTCAATGAATACGGAAGTACTTCCACTGCTTGAACTAAATTATAACGTTTGCAGATACATCCCCAGAGGGCACAGCAGATTAAGAACCACGCACAAATGCAGCGATATTTGAAGAGGGATTTCTTTCATTTGCCTCAAATTTAAATGATAATGTCAAACTTGTCTGAGAAATGGGTACTAGTATAATGCATTGGCGCTATTTCATCTAGAAGGCTTTCATGAAGAAAGTGTTGAATTGGTGTGCACATGCGTCGCTATTTTTGAGCTAGCCAAGAACGATTTCATCAATTTGTTTGGTGCAACTGAACAGATTTAAAACTGGAATTTCGACGACGGCTTTGATATCTTTAGAACTGAACCGATAGTCATACCGCTTTGTACGTAGCAGTTGTTGGAATCTTCAACTTAAAAATATAAAGACATGTTGTAATGGAGTTTGCTTTATAATGGCTTGACGTTTTGACGTGTAATGGTTTGCCAACATAACAAACGTTCTTTGTGTCTGTGAATTCCGCTGACTCTTGTCTGACGTGGCCGGGGACGTGGCCTGTCCTTAGTCAACCCACGATGACAGTATCTGGTGTAATAGAAATAACACTTGCAACTGTAGTCATGATAATAGGACTACCAGGAAATCTTTTAATACTCTGTGTTTTTGGTAAAGGCAGATTCAAACTCTACAGCTCTGTAGTGTGCATTTTAGCAATTGCTATCATTGACTTCTGCGTTTGTCTTCTCACCCTGCCGGCAAAGATTTCTGACTGTTACCTATCGTACATTTCGAACATCACTGAAGTTTCTAATGCTAGTTTTTGGTTATGCCGCACCAAAGGAATCGCTGCGTTTCTCTTTTTATTGAGTATGGTCCTTAACTCAATTGCAGCAATTGATCGCTTTGTTGCTGTCTACAGGATAGGCGGGCAGAGGATGAAACCTCGGCACACAGCTTTAATGGTGATGTTCAGTGTATGTCTTTGTGCCGTAATGGTGACTCTCGTATTTGGTTATGACAACCGTGACAGTTTACAGTGGAGTGAAACAGATCAGCAATACGTCTGTGCCTTTACGAACGAAACTCAAGCAATTCTATTTGCTGGCATTTTCGCACTTATTTTTATCGTGAGTATTCTGGTCACGACTGTCCTAAACATTTCGATACTTGTAAACATACTAAGATTTTTAACACCAATCCCCAGATTGTAAGCGCTGAAAATGCTGAATATATATGGACGAAGAGGAGGAGTATTCCATACGGGTCAAACTTGTTCACTTGCCGGGCGCACCAAGATCATCGGCATAAGAGAACCATACACTTTTTAACAAAGTCTCTGCTCATTGCTAGCTCTATCTATGTGTTAACGTGGATTCCTTTCTTGCTCTCGATATTAACAATGACTAACTCCCTAGGAAGTGGTATGAAACGTGACTATGTGAAGCTTTTAATGAACATTGTTCTTGTTAACCATGTAATTAACCCATTTGTGTATGCATATACAAGTGAAATTTTTAGAAACGAGAGTGACAGATTGCTGAAGGCGGTTCTTCAAAATATCTGTTGTTTGTGTGAATGTACATGTATATGTTGTATAGATGTAACAGAATTAAGTACAAGTACATGATACAAACCGGATACAAGCACGTGGTTCATTAAATATACATGCTATTCTTCGGCTTGCCTTAAGCGTTTAAGTACCGTAACTGCCAATCTCGACCGTAATTGTTGGGACATTTTGCCTTGATAAATGATCTCCCCGTTCCCTGGATCAATGTTGGTCACTGGAAGCAGTCCTCAGGGTCTTTCAAACGTCGTACATTTGTATCTCAACTTTGTTGGGGCGGCAGGGGTTTGAAGTAAAGATATCAGAGAAATGGCCCACTGGTTAGGGTATTAGCCTTTGGTGCTAGAGGTCCCCGGTTCAACTCCCGGCGGGACCACTTGCAGGGATTTAATCGGGTACTAAATTTTGGAATTAATCTGTACAAGAGCTATTGATTGAAATTGGAATTCGCTCTCCCCATGGTTCAAGTGGACTTGGGCAAATGAACCATGATAATACCCCGTCCTTCGGAGGGGACGTTAAGCCGTCGGTCCCATGTACAGAGAGTCATACCTGTGCATTCACAGTCAGTGTCGAAAAGAGTAGGGTGATTACCCCTGGCTGTCCCAATTCCGTCCCGGTAAAATGGACCCCAATGGAAATAAGCTTCCTGTCGAGGTTTTCTTGGGCTATCCAGGACATTGTCCGAATAAATCAAATCAAATATACGTTTCCATAAAAAAAAAATGATAAATTCTCATATGGCATGGTTGAGGGCAGATGTGCCAACTATGACCAAGATTGCAGTACTTAAAGGGGCACCCCGATCTTCAGCCTCGACCCCACCTTTCACACCATCAACCTGAGATTTTAGTACCATTAGAAACCTTGTATTTTCTCATCTCATCTATAAAATATTTTGACTGACTTCTTCCCATTATGATGCTACAGGCTTAACTATGGTTTGTTTACGGCAACCGGAAAATAGTTTGTACAGCACTCTAGGGGCTATTATAATACACACAATTACCGCTCACATTAAAATGGTATGTCAGATTGGAATTACGAAAGAGAGGAAAATATGATGTAATCGGGTGGGGTGCCTGCAAACAAAATTTAGATATGATATGCATAGGTACCTTTAGAATTAAAAATAGACAAAATTTCCGTTATTTTGATACCAAATTTGACACATTTTGATATTCATTGTTGGATTTCATATCATTTCAGTCAAAAAGCATGAAAAATGAAGTATGAGGAAAGATATATAAGGAAATCTCATTCATTTACACGCACATGTATGATGGTTTATCATATTTAGCTTTAACGTTGAATGATCGACTCTCAAATTAAACATTTCCAAGTAAAAAAATGTGCCAATATCCAATTCCAATATCGCCGTCAACATTCCAATATGGTAGCCATTTGTTGATTTGGGTTAGAATTTTGTTCGTGTTTGTTCGTTTAATTTTTTTTGGCTGGAATACGTCATTACTTTCATCATTGTGGCAAATTGCAGCGCTAATGAAATTCCCCCTCTGCTTAAGGTGCATTTCGTAATTCTAGCACCTTCTGTTTTATTCATTGTTCATTAGATATCCTTGTGAAAAGCTTATTCACAAAATTTGAGTTGATTCCGATCTTGCGGTTTTTAGTTATGAGCAATTGCTTGTTTCACACGTTCCCATGGGCCACTGTGCTGTAATTTCTGTCCGTTTACGGACAGAAAATACAAAATTGCGAATTTCTTACAGTTACGACCGAATTTGCACGTAAGATTTAGAGGTACACATGGATAACAAAGGCTAACGGTTGAGATGATATAAAAATCTCAAATTTTTTGAGGGAAGTCGGGGGGGGGAGGGACGAGGTTGTGGATCACGAAAATGCCCCTTTAAAGTATTGCCAGAGCCATATAAACTTGCATGACACCAACTTTTTGTTGGTAGATTTCCTTTCTTTTTTGTAAATATTGAATAGCTGTGCAAGTTGCAGGTGACAATTTTTGTTTGTTTTTTAATCTTGCATTAAAGTGTCAAATAGAAATACAATTCATGATGTGTCATAATTTTGACTGTAAGTGTAACACAGATATGGATGTGGTACCATTCCAGGTAACATTTATTATATTTCCATTGGTAAATATTCAATGATCGGGGTGACCATAAGTCTAAAACTAAAAATTACTAAAAAGAATGATCGCCCGAACTAACAACATTTTAATATGTTGAAAATGGTGGTCAACGACCGGACTTGAACCGACGAGCTTCCCAAGAGTTGCTTAGACCAGTGGGCCATCGAAAGAAACAAATAGTCCAGGCTACAGATTCGTGGATAATTAATATCAACCTTGTTTTATTAAATAAATATATACTATTTTTCAACCGTTTCTAGACCAGTTTTTATGTCATATAAAGTGGTTCGATTTAGTTGAAAGAGCATCTCAAATGATTCGTCTCATCATAAGGAATCGGAAAATATATACTTGCATAGGTGCATAGGAACCATGAAATCTGCTAGACTAAGTTTACACATCATTAGGTAATCAGAGTATTCGATACATGTAAAATGCAATCCAAGATGGGTATTCAATATGGCTGGAAATGGCACTTACTAAAAAAGGGAACTAACGTTAATTTTCTTGTTAGATCTAGGGACAATTTACTCCTAAAACAGGGCAGGGGTCCACTCCGTGATTTTTTTTTCAAAAGTACATTTAAATGCATTTAAGGGACGACGTTGGGGGTATACCAAGTTACCATTCTAAGGTTAAAAGTATATAAATATCAGATGTTTTGTTGTATTGGCGGCCATATTGAATCTCCTAATTAGGTGGCTAATGAATAATATTATAATTGGTCACAATGGGTGTTTTGACTGGACAGGCAAAACAGTACAACTTTTGAGTAATTAACAGATGAGTTTTTGTTTTGTTTGGTGGCCATTTTGAATTTTTGCGTTTCTTCGAAAATACTCAAGGTTTTTCGCCTGGCATCCATTGGATTCAGATTCAGATACGGCAGGAAAAACTGGTCTAGAAACCGTTATGGTGTTAAAATAGGTAAAATCATAGAAAATGGTGTATAACATCAAAAAAAGTTTAATTTGAAAGGTATTCATTGGAATTTGGTTTCCTCTTATAAATATTTTTTTTCAATTTTAAAGAATCGAAGATGGCGTCCAAAATGGCTGCAAAAAATGTAGAAAATCAGAGAAAATGCCATACAACACAGCAACAAACTGTAGTAGAGGCATAAATGGTTATAGTCTGATTTTTTATTCCTGTCAGTAAACGCATATTGTCGATGGTAAGAATTCATTTGGAGAGAGATGTGTTGAGATCAAAAACTAAAAAGTCGTATTATCAGCGGAAATGCTCAACTTTGTTCAACAGAATATGATGCTATAACCCATTTTACATGATCTTTTTTGTATCTAATATGTAAAAGCTTCTTACCAGATTCAATTGAATAGATTGTCGTAAAAAGTGTGAGACGCGCTATCGATTCCTTTGTTTGGCGTCAATCAAAGAACGGATGAAGTGTCATGAACACAGTCAGTCCCTAGGTATGCAGAAATCGCTTTTCTGTGTTTGCAATTATGCATGACTGGTCACTGGCGCTTCCAAGCATAGCAGGATTTTGAATATTCATATATTTTAAACAACATTTTAAAAACAAAATTACGGACAACTTATTTCGTATAATACCCACAAATTCATCTTCAGCTTATTTGAGCATTTAATTACGTGTATAGTATTCTGTTGTTAACTTTAACATCCTACAGAACATATTTCAGACGTTTTTAATAACGCGTATAACAACACGTTTCAAATTATTTTTGTTTAATTGTTATTATTGTTCTGCGCATTGTCTATCGTCAATGAAGAGGGAATATGTAAAACCCCAAACCAACCCCCAAATCTCTCCAGCACCAAGTGCAGGCGAGATAAGAGAACCAATTTGCCCGAACGGGGAAAGCAACTGCCTCAACCCTGGTTGGGAATCTGATGCAACAATGGCAATTGAAGCGGAGCAGAATGACTTCCAAACCCAACCAGGTGGGAAGCGAGAAGGGGTCTAAGAGAAGGCACCTAGCGCTGACCCGCTCGCCCCCTAAGCAATGCTTTCCCAAGGGGAGAGAAGATGAAGAAATTTTTGCAACCAGGGAGGTGGTGGGTGGGAAGCATTTGCAGCTATGGTGACCACAGGCTGAAAAATGTGCAGCCTAATCCAAATATGCCAACTGAGGGCGCCAAACAAGGGTGCCAAACATGGGGAGCCAGCTAGAGTAAGAACTCGAATAGAGTTCAGTAGGATGTCGAGATAGAGTGACACTAGGATATCCATTGCTGTCCAATAAAACAGTTAGGAAACCTAAACTTCCCTTCTTGTTCTGCGCATTGTCTTGTGCAATGAAGAGGGATATGTAAAACCCCAAACCAACCCCCCAAATCTCTCCAGCACCAAGTGCAGGCGAGATAAGAGAACCAATTTGCCGAACGGGGAAAGCAACTGCCTCAACCCTGGTTGGGAAATCTGATCATGCAAACAATGGCAATTGAACGGAGCAGAATATGACTTCCAAACCAACCCAGGTGGGAGGAAAACGAGAAGGGGTCTAAGAGAAGACACCTAGCGCTGACCCGCTTGCCCAAAATTTGGACCAAAGAAAGAAAGAGGTGAAGGGTTTATTGATTAAATTATTAATGCAAGTAATCCCTGAGAGGCAGGAAGAAGTATATTGTAAAAAGAAATAATGACTTCAATGACAATAGTACCCTACAACTCGGTAGGCAATAGACAAAAACAGGAGCAGAAGCCCTTTGACTAGTACGATACCGGTAAGTTAAAAATGCAGATTCTACAAACCATTAGCTCGGTGACATGTTGATATAGCGATTGGGAAGATCCATTGTAAGTGTAAGATGTACATACCAAAATCCAATACAGGGGCACGGTGTATCTGTCAAGATCGGAAGTATCGCATGACCTACAATGGGCATGGTCTTGTCTTGTTATGAACAAGTATATCAATCAATTCGTGCTTGCTAGGGTTGGGAGAAGCTCATCATCATGGTGAACCCATCAGAGAAATCAAAAGTATGCACACGATCCCAGACAACGCAGGTCGGAAAAACTCGAAGTGGCAAAGGAAGTGGGTCAATGTGGCATCCGACAACAGATTGGAGTGGCATTGGTAATCAAAAGCAAAAGACCAGTGTTGTGTGAGAAGGAGGCAATTAGCTACATGTGCAATTCCTAGCATAATTTGGGATTGCGCTATGAGGCCAAGTAGCTTGAAAGAAAGCATATACATTGTGCAAAGGACAGGGCATGGATACAATAGGCAAAAGCTGCCCTGAAGCAGGATAGGAACGATTGCATGCCAGTTAAAATAAAAACTTTCACCCAAGTGGCCAAAACAGTTTCAAAGGGTGGCTGGAAAAGAGTTTCTAGCAGTACCAAACAGCGAATGAGTCCACTGAAGTAGGTGCTATAAAATAGGGTTGAATTGACAGATTGATTGTGGATGCAATTTGCTGTGACAAAATCGAAAAAAAATCCAAAATAGTTCAATCAGCAAGCCTGAAATCAAGCCACCAGTATATTCACTTTCCAATATCAAAGAAAAGAATAGGCTGGTGTTTCGCACAAGTGGACAGCATTCATGGGAACAACCTGGGTCGGCTGCTATAGTGGTAGAAATGAGTACAAGGTCACACTACCCAGGACCCCTGCATACACGTGTCACGAAATAGATCAAACACATGCCAAATACACCAAGCAACTTTACCGACCAGCTGGGCCATAACCTATTAAGGACCTCTAGACCTGCCCCCACTTTGGAGGGGTAATCTGAGGACCATAACCTCCAATGCAGGAAAATGTGTGAAGTATGTGGCAACAGCTGGCATTCATGGTGCCACCCCCCCTTCCGACTTGGCGTAGCATATACTACAGAAAAAACCCCATACCAAAATGATGAACCTAACCATAACTCAACTCCACAGCTATCCCTCTATGAATTATTGCAGATCGACACAAAAGTGAATTGGAAGTGTGATACCAATATTAAAGTTTATGGGATCAGCTAGTTATAGGGGAGAAGAAGCAATTGGCTGGCTATCTTGATGGTATATCCGCTGGTTAATGGGAATGCATCAGCTGGCCAGTCAGTAATTCAAAATGAAATCATATGTTCTCAAAACAGTCACCAGCTAACTTTGCCAATAATAACCACCGGTGGCTTAGCAGTAGTATTCGCTGTGTGAATTGTAGGAGCTAGGTACTTATGATGGTGTCAGGGATTATTGAGGAGATATAGATGGAAGTGAACCTGCAGGATGCAAGCTATACGATTGGTAAGATTGTTAAGTTACCTGGCTAGCGGGGTAGCAATATGGAATTGTAATCGACTGCTATGAGGAAGAGTTACCGAGCGGTTAGAGAAAAAACAGGAGGGATTGGTGATTGACTCTATAAGCAATTCTATGGACCACCCCTGTGGAAGTATAAAGAATGGCCCTTAGAGACTATTGAATGGGGAATAGCTTCAACCATGTTACACAAGTGATATCTTGTTTGCCCAATCTGGTTGTATGAGTGAGATTATCCAACTCGGACAAAAAGGACATTGACCAAGGTGGGCTGTACAGACACAAGGAAGGCGTGTAATATAGCACAATCATATATGAGATAACAAGATGAGGGGTGCAAGTGGAAGCTTAACTGGGGCCATAAATATACATGAGGGACAAAGATCCAACTCGGATGGATAAAAAAAGACTTGTAGATGGAGCCATACCACAGCATACATACATAAGGGAATAACAAAATTCCGGGAAAATGATGGCGACGCAGGCCTAAAAGAATGGCCCGCCGTAAAGTAGCCCTACATAGCCGGCACTAAAGTGAACACAAGTTTAAGTACACCTATGAACGAGGTCATGAAATAGGTAGAACCTAATTCTATGACAAATATCATACATGAGGGGAAGATATGGCTTGGACAGTGAAAGTGAGAAAGAATAAGTGATGGTGTGTGTAGGCAGAGAGGCAACCGTACAGCATATCTATGTGAAGGGAAGATTGAATCAGATTGTGCAGGCAAGGAAAACAAAAAATACATATGCAGAGCAATAACATAGAGGTAGACGTGTATCACGGTACTACATAAAATGTACCTAAACGATGGTGTAGGTCGCGTAGCGTACCATATTAGTATAATAAAAATGGGAGACGAGGACGATCTTAACACGGACAACAGGAGATGGCATATGAGACAATCCAATAGGCAGCCAATGACCAATAGAGTAGCCACATTTGCATAAGGGAAACCATTGTAAAAAAGTTGTAGGTACACTGACACATAATAGGCCAGATCCCACTTGGTAAAAAGATGGTATTATAATGTAACAGGTGTGTTATAGGCAGACTGTACAGGAAAACCTAGATAAATAGACTAAAACATGAGAAGGGAACGAGATCGAAAATCAGATGGACCGGTGATGTAGGCGATTTGCCCGTACCATATCTAACCAAACAATTTAAAATTACATTTGTAACACTAGCTCTGGTATTGACATAGCCCTATTCCATAAAATAAGAAAATAAGAGGGCTAGCCAATGGTGGAGCGTACCAAACAAAGAGGTAATGGCATAGGTGAAGCTGACCCCATATGGCCGAAGTGCTAGTGTAGGTAGGCTTTCCATATAAAGAATAAGGTGATGTGTTGGTCAACGTACATAAAAAACAGAAGGTTGGTTGATGGGAGGCAGGGTGTGACCCTTACAAAGGAGGTGATAGCATAAATGGCCATACCATAAACCAAAAGTGATGGTGTACAGCAAGGCAAAACACAACGAAAGGTGATGGGGGAGGTTAGGCCGGACCAAGTAACAAAGGTTAGGGCTGGGCCCAAACTAAGTATAATGTAACTGGGGAGGGTGAAGGCGAACCACACCCGTATTGATAATGAGAGGAAAAATTAGTATTAGGCAGAGCCTAATTCACAACACAGGGGGACAGCTAGAAAAGTGATAGAAAATGATGGAGTAGGGAGGGCTATATCTATAAACAATTAAACGGTGATGGTTTAGTAGAGGGGTACCATCAAACCGAAATGATGAAGGTAGTAGTAGGGTCATAATATCTAACCACAATATTACTAACACGGATTGATGGCAAAGGAGAGAAAGCCATACCATTGCACAAACGATGGGTAAGCGAGCCCACAATATATACCACAAGGTAGGGGTAGGCTAGACCCTGCAGGAAAATATATCGGGGCTTTACCATATAAAAGGAGTGATGCAGGCGGGACATACCCGTAGCAAAAAAAGAAAAGAAATGGTGGTAGCTGGCACCCGAGCTGGCAGAGCTGTACCATGACACAAATGTGATGGTGTAGGTGGGAACCATTACTATCTCAACAAAGGGTGGAAAACGTAGGCAGGGAATGCCTTATAACGACCGTGATGGCGAGAAGTACAATATGTAACAAAAACAATGGGGGGTATAAGGGGCATTATATTAATTGGGGCATATAAAACAAAAGTGACAGAATAGGTGGGACCGATACAAAAAAAAGGAGATGGGCCATAGCTAGAGCTTGGAAAGATATAATAGAAACTATCATTTTGCAGGACTCAGTCATATAATCACCTGGAATTGGCCATCGAACACTTAGCAAATATAGAGGATCGATGTTGTGAATAATAGTGGACAGACACTAACCAAACTGGCGCAAACTGGCAGACAAATGAAAATTTAGGGACTGAAACGGCTAATATTAAACATTGAAAATTAGAAAGCCCAAATCAGCAATGTTGCAGAAGAGACCAGTCATTTTTAACAGCTTATAACCATTGAAAAACAGATGCCATTTGTCTACACATGAAATAACTTAGAGGCCACATGCTCTTTAAATACAATGAAACATTGTATGCAATGAGCTATGGGCATGCTGATACCAAAAATGCATAGTTGTCAGAGTTTGCTTTCTGTAGTTTTGCTTTGCTTCTGTATTGTGCTATTTTTTTTTTTTAATTTTGTAAACAGTGGGAGCAAAAGGCAAAGTAATAGTTGGCCGTGTAGCCACAACCCATATTAAAGTAAGTGATGGCCTAAAGATGGCCTCAGCAGAGCTGTATCATATACAGAATGTCAGTGTGCTGTATCGGTCCTAGAGTATGAATATGACATGTAGACGGTATCACCCCAAAGCGACACCATACTAACATGATAGGTGAAACTGGGATGGAGTGTGGGTCCTTACACTCCCAGCAGCATGGTAAATAGAGAGTGCCATTTTATGCTTTTATTGTTGGATACATGTGAAAAAAGTGATGCAGAGGCCCTTAGCCGAGGCCCCCTGCACTGTACCAACCCATAAAAAGGGGGAACAGGGTAATGTAAATGATGGGCTAGGCATTGCAGCATAGTATACCAAAGCTTGTACCATAACCATATAAAACAAATAGCAAGGAAAAGAATGAGTTATGTATAATCCATTGTGTAAAGATAGCGTAATTGATGTAGGCAGAAACCGTACCAAAAAAAGAAAAAGGAGAAAGTTAGTGTAGGCATACCACACCGCATAGTGGAAGAAAAAAATGAAAAATGGCATAGGATTGTATAGGACAAACTGCACTATACCCACGTAAGGACGGAAGGGTTAAGAGATGAGTTACTAGGAT
The DNA here is from genome assembly GCA_023653785.1 of Ophioderma brevispina. NCBI lineage: Eukaryota > Metazoa > Echinodermata > Ophiuroidea > Amphilepidida > Ophiodermatidae > Ophioderma > Ophioderma brevispina. The sequence continues at coordinate 21,903 of JAMKCH010008523.1, forward strand.
TAGGCCTAGGTGCAACTCTGTATTGGAAATGGTGTACTGATGGTGTGTTGGTAGGGGGAGGAGAAATAGCGTACTGATGGTTTTTAAGGGAAATAGCGTAACGTACTTACTCATATAGTGTAAAATACATGGCATATGGTGTTAGCGAAATGTTACCATAAACTCCAGAAGGCCGAACGATCCGAAATGAGGATAAGCCGAGCTGGACCACATGTATTAAATTATGGGGTATGGACCGGTGTGTTAGCGGAGCGTGCCGTAAAACCATGCAACAGTGGAAGTGTTGAAATATGAGTGTAGGCGTGGGTGTACTCATAATTTAAAATATGCCAGTATAGATGGTGTTAGCGGATAAGCCAGACCATATACACATACTAGGGGAAAGGTGAATGAAATGAGCGTAGGCCTAGCAGTATAAATCTATAACAAAAAACTAGCGAAGGGTGAATTCAAGTATGCGTAGTTTATCGTATATAATAACTAGGGAAGGGTGAATGAGCGTAAGCATAGCCACAACTCAAATAGCGTGAATAGCTAAAAATAGGGTATTGGTTGGGTAGCGGCGCTTGCCATTAACCATATGGAACAGTAGGTGAGTGATGACTCGAATGGAACATAGTGTAGCCGTACTTGTATATTGTAAACTATGCGTATTCCTGGTGTCAGCAGAGCTGTACCATAACCATTAACTCTGGAGGGTGAAAAGTGACGTATTAGTTGTAGCTGGTACTCATCTAGTGTAATAAACGGCATATTGATAGTGTTAGTGGAGCTTGTACCATTAACCATATAAAACCTAGGTTGAGTGATGACTCAGACGAGCATCGGCTTAGACGTTACTTACTCCTATAGTGTAAAATACATCCAGTATTTATGGTGTTAGCAGAGTTGAACCATAAACCGTATAAAATAGGTTGAGTGAGGACTCAGATGAGCTAGGCGTAGCCCATACTAGTATAGTGGTAAGTCAGCTGGTATTGATGGTGTTAGCCAAGCTAACCATACCCATATAACAATAGTATGAAGGGTGAACTTGAAATGCGCAGAGGAAGCTTGTACTCATAGGTTGTATTGCTGGTGTTTATCAAAGTAGTACAATTAACCATATAAACAAGCTGAGTGTGATAAAATGAGTGTAGGCGTAGCTGGCTATACACTGGTAAAATAGTGTATGATGGTGTAGCAATAGTTTACCATAACAATAACTACAGGAGGGTTGAAATGAGGTAGGCGTAGCCGTACTGCGTCTTGATGGTGTTAGCGGAGCTGTCACATTACAACCATACAAACATTAGGTGGGCTGACTCAGATGATGGTCGTAGGCTAGACGTACTCATATAGGTATAAAATATTGGCGTAATGATGGTGTTAGCGGAGCGTACCATAACCATAACATGTAGCAAATAACTGTTGAGGGTGAGATGAGCGAAGGCGTAGCCGTACTCATATAGTGTAATATGGCGTATTGATTGTGTTAGCGGAGCCGTACCATAACCCCCCCAAATATAACAAATGAGGGGAAACTGAGCGTAGCGTAAGACGTACTCATATATGTGAAAAAGAAAATGGTGTCGAAATGGCGTTAGCGTGCTGTACCATTTAAAAACCATTAGGAAGAGGAGAATACTTGACTTTGCTTGCAAAAAAAAAAAACTTGAGTCATAGGTACTTCCTTGTACACTTAGTTCATCACCAAAGACACAGACTCTCACCACCGTGATTTGATATAGAATAATGAGGGCGAACTACAACCAGCGCCACCGCAGCAGGACCGGACTGTGTGAAATATGCGCGGCACATGCTTGTGGCAGGAAGGGCGCGTGCAATATGAAATTATACATGCATGGATAAATAAAAGCCTACGATTGACCTATTAGTGTGATGATGAACAAAGTATAGTCAGTAGTAGCAGGCAGACGACCTTATCGCTCTGTGAGGAGAGCACCGTGAGAGTGAAAAAAAAACACAACTTCCCAACACAGGCACAGCCGGGGATTGAGGAACAAGGTAGGCACGTTTTATCAGCCCCCCCCCCCCCCCCCCCCCCCCCCACCCCCCCCCCCCCCCGACATGACAAACCATCTGTTCCCGGAGTAGACCTTAAGTCCATCTGGGCGTTTATAGCCACGCCCTTCAGGAAGGTCTAGCCTTATTAGTAAGTATCTGGAGACCCTAGGCAGGTAAAGTTTCATGCTGCTAAGGCTAGCCAAAGCCAGGCTAGGCTAGGCCATGCTAGGACTTGGGTCTAGAGCGCATTTACATACATGAACAGATGCAAGCACCTGCACCAAATACAGAACCCAAACCCGACCTGACTGAGTATCCCCAGAAGTTGAGATGAGAAACTAACATTTAACTGTAGCCTGAAGGTCCTTCTTTATTGGTAATACAAGCCCAAAAGTACACAAAGTCAGCTATCACAAGATAAGCATGCATCTATGGTGACCACAGGCTGAAAAATGTGCTCTAACCAATATTGCCAACGAGGGCGCCCAACAAGGGTGCCAAACAGGGGGAGCCAGACAGAGTAGAACATCCAGATAGAGTTTCCGTTGGATGTCCAGATGGGCACTAGCTATCCATTGCTTTCCAATAAACCAGTTAGGAAAACGCAAACATTTCCCAGATATTTAACTGAGCCCAACCTTGCTTACCACACGTTATATATTAAGTATGGACGGGTACCTAAATAGGCACATCCTTCATCTTTAAAATCAAATATTAATTTTGCTGACATGTTTATTAAAACAAGGTGGGTAGCTACAGTCTCTGAAATTTAAAATATCATTGTAAATTAACTAGGCTGTGCTTGTGGTTACTGTTTTCTATTGACTAACACAAAGCGGGCCAGGTGAACCAAGTTGTTATCAGGCATGCAAGACTCACCTGTTTTCAAACCCCGCGCAATTGTGTGCACTGACCCCATCAGCTAATCCTATTGATACACTGTGCAAATGTTAATATACAAAATGAAAAACATAAAAAAAATAAAAAAAATGTTTTTATATTGTTTTGGTAAAAATTTGGAATGGATGAGGTATGTACCCTTATGAAGGTAGTTGTCAAAAAAGCTTGCTGTTTGATCTCACATATAAGTTGCAAAATGAGTAAAACCAAACAGGGGGTATGTGGAAAGTGGGTAGTTCCTATCCTTTAAAAATGTACATTTTAAAAATTTGCATTTTTTGGTCCCAAGAATAACATTTCGTTATGTCATTTTTCTGGAAAATACGATGAGGTGTATTTCATCATTCAAAACTCCAAATAAAATATTCAACCAAATCAATAACATCACTTCATAACCCATATTAGTTTCTCGATCATAAAGTTGTTTGGTCCCATGTAACAGACCGGAACTAAACTCGCGCAATGAACGGTATCATGAAAACAGAATCGGGGCGAATTGACTTCATTCATCGAGCTACGTAATATTCGGATTTTTTTTATTCGCCTTCATAGAACGCAGTGGACGATGGACCAAATAACCACCTGTATAACACATTCTATAGTCCCCATCTGGGGGGGGGGGTACGGGAAAACCAGTGTAAATTCATAATAAATTATTACGAATCACATAACTGTCTGTTCCCAAATGCCCATCAAACTGGCACATTTTCTTAAAAATATATAAAATGGTCCACCAACCCCTATATCAATTTCTTTTTCCCAATATCAGAGACCAATGGATAATGTATAGACTTCAGCTACCATGAGCTAAAGATAGTACAAGGGGCCCGGGTAGTATGGCCATTGTTGTAAGCCAGGTGTTACCACCCTCCACGATTCGGTTTATGACAAATCCCGTCCTTTCCACAATAACTAACCAGTGTACATTATAATATAGGTCGTGACACTAAATTTTCTTGTCTGAAAACGCGGTAAATTGAATGAAATGAATTTTAAGCATAAGTTACGGATTTTGGTTCTGCACAAACTGTTTAGGTCAAGCTTGCCCACCACATCTCTCATGATGTTTGTCATGTTTCTTCCTTTTCTAATAAATGATGAAACATAAGGCCTACCGTATTTGAACACGCACTATAGAAGCTCAATATTTATTTATCTGTGAATGAGGGTAAGTATTTTGTTGAAAAGTAACTCATTCTAAAATTGGAGAGCGTAACAGCTGAAATCTCTTCAGTTTGCGCGAACAATATAAACAATTGTCCCTTCACTCACCAATGAAAGGGAATTTGTTTGAAAGTGTTTTTTCTCAACCGCATACCGGCCGGTGATTGATATCTTTTAACTCCATTGTTTTGCTGAAGTCTATGTGTATCCACTAGTCACGGATTATTGGGGAAATGAAATTGAAGTGACATTTTATTCTTTTTCAAGAAATGTGCCATTTTTTATTTATTTGTGGAACCGACGATTATAGGATTTTAATAATTAATTTGAATTTTACCTTGGTTTGCCCCTAGCCCCCCGAGGGAGAACTAACAAAACAACCGCATAGAATGACATGTCCATCGACCTACTCCACATTAATTCGTACCATCGCCAATGCGTTTATGAAAGAATAAAAATCAGACTATAGTGACTGACTGAACATCGAGGCTGGGTGAGAGGAGGAATTAGGCACGTCAATATTGTAGTTTTTTATGACTTGACCCAACTCTTTAACTACGTACATGATTGACCAGGCTCTCAATTTATTTCTGGAACAGATGAATAAATGTAAACGTATAAAATTTTCCTAGATTCCTTAGTATCATAAAAGAACTTGTGTTATTATAATTAATCATTTTCTTATTAATGCTTCAGGTGTTTGTTCCATTTTGGGTTTATTTTCTTCATGTAAGACTGCATGAAATTAGCCTAGCATGAAATCTTCTCTAAGAGGATCAAGATTACAAGGATTTTACAGCTTTATTTCCGTAAAGAGTCTTTACTCTAGTCCTAACTCATAATACTTTACACCACAAGGACAACACCCAGTTTTGGAATTTATTTTATTCAGTGCTTTCTTTGTAATATTTTTCTTCTTTTCTTCGTGAGAAAAGGGTCATATTTAATAGGCTTCATCTTACCGGTAATTGTGACTCGATTTCTATTATACTGATTGGGTAACGTATACACGAACCTCTCAGAACAATGGAATAGTCGACACGCCCCAAAAACTTTTAATGAACGACAGGAATAAAAAAATCCTACTATAAATTTAAATAATGATTAAAAAAAGAAAAAACCTAAAAAATTAATTTACATTTTAACTATATTCCCACAATCGATATGGCACCAAATGCCCTCCAAAGTAGGCCAAATACTATAAATGTTTCTTAAAGCAATGCTGACTCAGAGATTTCGAAATCTAATTTTTTTGTAAGAATTAAAAATAACGATCTAGAAATAAAGATATCACCTAAACTGCTTTAATTTTCAAAATTAGATATAATACGATTTTTCGTTTTCATGCAGTAATGCATTTATGCACAGTATAACAGTGCCATAGGATACCGTGTATAACAAAAAACAAATCCGGACCCGCGGAGAGGAATTTTATAACAAGTTGGAGATTTTTATCGAAGGACTTCTATTTGATTTAGTAAAGGAGAATTGCCCTTTTTTGATAGATCGACCCATTTTCAATGTGATATTTTGGCACAGTTACGTGGTAATTGTCTAGGAAACTATATACCTGCGAACGAGAATGCTAAGAAATGCGTATTTATCATAATAGAACGATTGGTGTAATTAGAATTGGGGTCCCAGATTGACTACGGCAGAGCTGGAAATGCTGACGTTTATGTCCTCCATGATGAATAGTGTGCCACCTTGAGAGATAATCTCTAACTGTACTTGCCTGAACCAATACACCAACTAATGGATGAGCGTAGACACGTAAACATGGCGCTATTTCTTGTCTCGGCTTTCACATTGGAAGGCCTTTTTTTTTTTTTTTTTTTTAGTTTTCCACAGCTTTGAATTATTTTCTGGATCCCCCCGATAAATAATTATTCTAATTACAAAATTCCTTCGTTTGTGAACCAACACAGACATTTTCTGAGCTTAAAAAACCATTCACAGGTATAGTTTTACTAGCCAGTTACCAATGCAACCTGTAAAAAATATCATTTTTTTTAAAATTTTGGGCGCTCTTCCAAAAAATGTGCTAATTTGCTTTTAATTACTATTAAAAAATTCATCTTTAAGGTTACCGATGTTTTTAATTGGGCGCATAGTTATCAAGAAAATCATTGGCTAGCTATGGATAAGAATATCATTGCGTGTTCTCTGTTAGACGTAAATATTTACTTTTTATAATATTTAACCTGGTACATGAACAGAAATGGCTTGAACAGAAATAGCTTGGACTGAGTTAGAAATGGCTTGGACTTGGGTCTCATTACAGTATTTTATGAGTCATACAATTTATTGACAGTAATGTAACGTATATATACAAAGATCAAATAAGGATTTGCTGAGTATTTTACAAATGAAGTTTTCTATCAACCCCGGTTGTTAGCTCAATCACTTAGATCGCCTATAGAGAGTACCATATGTTGCTGGTTGCAATTTTTTTTTTATCCCCATCACATCCGTGCACGAGGCAACTCAAGGAGATAATAAATTGAATCACACATGTCTATACCTGGCAAACTAAGTGTTTTTATAAAAGTTTCACAGCGTTGTATATATCGTACCCACCCTCCCCTCCCCTCCCCCACCCCACCAATCAATGTTGGATTACTCTCCATTAAAAAAAAAAAAAAAAAAAAAAAAAAAAAAAAAAAAAAAAAAAAAAAAAAAAAAAAAAAAAAAAAAAAAAAAAAAAAAAAAAAAAAAAAAAAAAAAAAAGATGTTGCAGATAGATACCATACACATGTAAATCTGACACATGGATGTAATTGCAGAATTGTCTTTTAATCACTAATATGGATCATTTAATCATTAAAATTAGTCGATAAGTTTGACCTATTAATCTAAAGCAGTGTTTTGCACCCACCCATCAACACCCACCCACCCCGTACATGTATATTGAGAGGTATGTAAATAAATAGGAGCAAATGCGCTTTATGCAGCAAAAGTTTTCATAATGGGTGTGAAAGTAATCATAGTCCGGCAGTTATCATAGTCCGGGCTCCATAGACGACAAAGGAATAAAGCGTGAAACTAATGTTGCGTGAAGAGTCAACTGAATCGTTGCCCTATTGTTCACCATTGTTGCATGACTGTGAGCCCGGACGGGAGCCCGGAGGACTATATCTCCTGCCACACCTGCCATATAAAGTTAGTAAATGCATGTGTAGCGCACGTTAGAATAAGACCGTTGCCAGGTCAACTGGCTCACGCTAACTTTTGCTCGAGCCACTGATCACATTGGTCACAATACAAATCCTATGGCAAATCTTAATTTGGAACAGGTGCATGAGCCAAAGCGTGAGCCAGTAACCAATGGTACTATAACGTGCACTACATTAGCGAATAGAGTTTCAGTAACCTAAGTTTAAGGGTACATGTAGCTGTTTTTGCCCAGTCTTTCTCTGGGATGATATACCCTGGTATGAAGGAAGAAGAGTATACTAAAGACCATTGGATGTTTCCCGCTGCTCTGGTTGCCTCACATGAAGACGAGCTGTTTCTCGGCATTATTGCATCGGAATCCCTAAAAAGAAAACTATAAATTTATATCTGGGCTGTATGAATGTTGATGGTGGGAAAACGGGTATAACCAAGGTCTAATGTGGGGTGGCATTATTTAGAGACCATGAAAGTCGCATATACCATCAGAGTGGTACTAACATTTTCAGGTTGCCTGAATGAATGCAGACGTTTGAATTTTCTTTTGTATTGAAGAAATGGGACCAAGTTTGCCAATGGGGCAGACCCACTTGAGTATACTTGGTGCTCTCTTCAAATTTACTAACTTTATATGGCTGGTACTCTTTTTAAAAACTTGGTGGTCTTTTTCCGTTGCCAACGTTTTTGTAGATCTTTTATTTTTGTAAACATCGAATAGCTGTGCAAGTTGCAGTTGGCCAATAAATCCTGAATTTCCACGAACAGTAAAGCAAAGTGTTTTGTGAAGTTCGTCTTGAACAATGTTAATGCATTTGAAGTCCGCTGCTTTTTCACTCAATATATTCAGGTAATTTATTTTATTGTTTATGCTCTTTAAAAAGATAATAAAATATGAAGAGTCCACTGGGTATTAAAATTGCGATTTTATATGAAATTATTATACTTAAAAGTTTTAGTGCTTTTTCACATATCTTCTTCAGTTGCCAAGATATTCCAATTTTTTAATGTTTGTGGAATTTTCGGGCTTTTCTACAAAAAATCGAATTAAAAAGGGTATAAAATTGCAAAAATGTTTTTGTTGGTTTTGGTTAAACGGTTTAAATTTTAAAAGAAAAGAATGAGTTACTGTTTGCTTGCATTTAGTAAAACGTATATTTTACGAAGATGGCTTGTTATTTTTACGATAAAACACGTGATACTTCTATTGCCAACGTTTTCCCATTAGAATTACGGAAACTGCCTGCAGCTAATTTCTACGATTACCTATAAATGCATATAAATGCTACTCAGCCCCACTCAGAAATCCTTTAGCTGCTGAAACCCCCCCTATAAAAGCCAGGGGCGGCGCCAGAGAGGGAACGGGGACGGGAGATTTCCTTCCCCCTCCACCCAGTCGCCCACCTCCCCCCACCCCCGGTCAGAAGAATAATGACGAATTCTGGGCTAAAATAAGCGTTTTGGGACCAAAAAATAACATATTTCCAGCAGAAATCAACGATTTGGGGCAAAAAATGGTTAAAATCACCAAATATTTGATGTTTCCAAAAAAAAAATTTACTTTTACTTTCCCCCAAACAAGTCACTTTGCCCTCCGCATTCCCCCAGAAAAGTCTGGCGCATCCACATGATTTAAGCGCGTGAATGAACCCTGAAAACCACCAAACCGGGCTAAAAAAATGGACAATCAAAACCCTGAATTCATGGTTTTCCCTGAAAAGTGGCATATCTGCAAAATGTGGACATTTATGTCTGAACAGGTAAATTTTACTAATTTACAAATGGATTTTACAATACCGTATCGGCCTATTGGCAGGAAATTTTCAATTCAACCTTAACACTACTTACAAATTCCGTGCCTGCTACACCCTAAACCCTAATCCTAACCCTAACCCCGAACCCTATTACAAATTAGTGCCGGCTTACACTACGGATCAACCTTCAAATTCCCCATAACGAGATAAAATTTTACAACAAAATTTTCAGCATACAAACATTTTGAAATTAAATTACACCAAGAAAGGGTTGGTCGAGACCCGTTATCAAGCCGATACACTGCAAAAACTCCGGTGTTGAATATGCAACACCAGGTCGGTGTTAAGCTTGTCAGTGTTAATTTCTGGTGTTGAAGTTTAGGATTTAACACCGCTTGGTGTTGGTGCAAAATTTTGATTATGCATTTTGGTGTTCTGTTTATGTAATGCTAGAAGTAAGCAGCTAATATAGAAACAAACAATAACAACAGCAAGCGTTTTCTACTAACATGTTAGATGTTACAGCGATAACAGTTAACACCAACATTTGGTGTTGATTAACACCAAAGAGTGTGGTCCTCCTGGAACACCAGGAGGGTGTTAATTAACACCAGTGGTGTCAATTTAACACCGTGAGGGTGTTAATTAACCAGTTGTGTTAATTTAACACCAGGAGGGTGTTAAAATACACAATTAACACCGACATGTGGTGTAAGATTAACAAAAAAAAAAAAAAAAAAAAAAAAAAAAAAAAAAAAAAAAAAAAAAAAAAAAAAAGTTTAACACCAATAGGTGTGGTCCTCTCCAAACACCGGCTTGGGGTTAAAATCAACACCCTCGGTGTTAAATCTAACACCGATGTTTTTGCAGTGTACCGATGCCATTTTCAGCCAAGGAGAAACGTTACCCTCTTATTCTGGTGGTTAAGCCATTGCCGCTGTAATGGAAGGCGTTTTTTTTTTTATCATAAATTAATGAAACATAATCAAATGCAGTTTCACTTCAGTGTTTTACTTGTAATGCCTCATAGGTTGTCTCTCTGACTGCCGCCCCTGGCCCCTCCCATTGACCGCGGTCCTTTTTCTGCACCACTACCCATCTGAGGTATGTAGTACAGGCCTACACTAAAGACAAACCGGGTAATCTGGCCCCCTTCGAGTCAACTAACTACAATCTTAATGTAAAATAGTGTGTGTGTGGGGGGGGGGGTGAAAAGAGTAACCTCATGTGAACAAGCATTTTTAGGCATAAAATATTGTTTGTTTGCTGTAACCCGACCGACTCTAAAAAACTTGCCGACTCAAATTTTATGTAAATTAGCACAAAATAAAAAAAAAATCTGCTGACCGACCCACGATTTTCATCCACAAGTTAAAGAAAAAAAAATTACCAACACAAAGATGAAAGAATATCAAAACAAGACAACAAAACAACTACAACAAGTAAATAAAAGATCTTTGCTATGTCATTGACAAAAAAGCTTTAAATAGTAGCATCTTGTATTAATTTTAGAGTAAAGCATTGTGAAGATCTAAAAAAAAAAATATTTAAAAAATCCGACCAACCGACCCTCATATTTTTTTCTCCGTTACGGCAAACAAACATATTTTTGTATGTATATGCAAACGCCCTAAAAGGATTTTTAAAAAGGCAAAAAAAAAAAAAAAGATTTTGCGAGAGCGGGTTTTTATGTTTTTGTTTTTTTGAAGAAAAAATTAAAATTTCGGTAGAAAAAGTCCATCTTGCCAAATTCTCCCCCTCCCCTTGCAATTTTGGGGGAAAATCCTCTTTTGGAAAAAAAAATCGCCCCTCCCCTAAAAAAAAATCACGGGCCTTGGCGGGGGATCATTCTGGGTGGGAATTACAAAATAATACGGCTCCCGCCGAAGAAGAACTAGTGGGGCGGTTTTAATTTTGGGCTGTGTTTATATAGCCGAATCCATTGACATTGGCAGTATATGTTTTTCTTTTTCATTTCAGCCTTATTCAACGGTCTCAAGTTTGAAAGCGATTCTGTAATGTGGTTCAGGCGGGGTGACAACCGGTGTACACAATGCCCATATACCATTTCGTATCAATGGTTGGATAGAGCGTCCACCTTTCGATAAGTACATAATTATTTTGCATAAACGTCACCGCTACGTCATCCGAGGGTATGACGTAAGCGTAATGGCCAACGCAACGGCTGGCAACTATAGCTACAGCCTTTCATGCAAATCAGTGTGCAGTACGCATCATTCTCTTGATCGAGTTGTCCTATCTCCACCGATTTATTTAGGATCCCCGGGTGGTTGTGCATGACATGCATCAGCTACATGAGGTAAGAAATTTTATAGGCCTATCTCAGTCCTCAGTCTTTTGCATCCAATCTTCTCAAACTCATACCGCTTCAGCAGGAGCGCTGGGGTTGATAGAGCAGGAGCAGGACTTTTGCGTAAAAACATCATCGTTTCATGTGACATGGGGGGGGTTCCACTACATCTAAGCTCTGACCACCTTGTTAGTTAGTAATGTACCCTCTAGATCAATGCAAGGTATTTAGTGGTGTCAGATTGTGGTGTCACTTTTTCAATAGGGGCCAATTTCAAAATAACAGTGTCCCCGAAAAAAATTGAAAATTTTCTGATTTTGCACCGGTGGTAAACCCAAGTCCAAAACTCGCATCCTCCTCAAAAAATGGATGCAAAAAGGATGCAAAATGGATTAAAATTTTGGATAGAGAGTAGCGGGAGATGAAAGGGGATCCAAGCATGCCAAAGCTTGCACTATGAGTATAAAATGGATGCCTAATTGTGTGGATTAAAGCGATGCTGAACATGAAAACAGGATGCCCAATGGATGTGACTGGATGTCGAGGATGCAAAAGATGAAAAATGATGCCAAACCATACAAAAGAGGCATAATGGATGCCAATGTCTTAAAAGTGGATGCCAAAGCACTGAAATGATGCTGCAGGAAATTAAAAGGCTGCCAGCTTAGATTAAAATGTGAATGTTAATGATCTGGCTGTCCACTGTGGATGCCAAGCATGTCGAGGATGCCAAGTAGGGAACTCCAATAATTATAGCATATAAGGAACGTGATTGGTCATGCATGTTCATATGATAGGTGCATGTCAAAAGGATGCCACTATTTGAAAACTAAACTATCATTCTTCTTGGAGCCAATATTAAATGCCATGTCTACATTTACATGTGCTCTTCATTTCCATGGATGAATTCTCCTTGCTGTACAGCAGATATAGATGATTGCTGAGGAGTATTTGTTTCAGGAGTTTTGGGAAGGTATGGATATATTAGAAAGTTATCAGGATGCATGTATATTTAACTCTATAACTTAAATAACGTAAACAATGGAGCTGTTTAATTATGTACAGTAGTCAAGCTGTCAAAAAATTTTTTGCACCCACTGGCGCAGAGTAAGAAAGGGCCAACCATTTGGCCCTCGGTTTGGGCAACTAGGTTAATCTTTGGTCCCCTACTTTTTTCTGTTTTTATGGGCAAACTATACCTTGAGATACCCTAGACCTGGTGACTCCTCACATTGATTCTAGCCTAGTCGAGATATTTTTTGGATCAGATGCATTAACTACGAGACCATTTGCTAAAACATATCCACTACACAGGATAGTCCCGTTTTGCTAGCTAGCTAGTCTATAGTGAAGCTCTATGTTTGAATGGACTAGGCCTATTATGTCAAACTTTGAGATTAAAATTGGCCTTTGGTTATTAGGAAGGCCTGGTTTGATAGGCCTATGTGCTATAATTACCGTAGCATCAGCATAGCCTTAGTGCCACATACCTTCAACTATTATTATTTCTGACCTCAAGTGCTAGAGCCTTCATCAATTGAATTTTGTACTGTTCTGAAGTTACTTTGGCATGTATCATAATCTTAACTACAAGCAATTAATAGCACACATCCATCATTGCATCACAACTGTAAATGCTTCATTGAACTCTCTCAGGGTGACCCCGCTGGAACATGCACGCTCATGTAATGTAGGCACATCTATGATTTTCATTCAGACCTCTGTTGCGACCATCATTGGCCGAGCTCATTTCTTCCACATCACATACTGAGTGCAACAAGAAGGCAATAGAATCGGCCTACTGTAAATCTGGGGTTCTGGGGACTAGCTATTCGTGATTGGGTTCATGACATGCAGAGATCCTAATAATTCAGGATAAGGACATCACTCAATGAAGCGAGGCAGACTGCATGAAATCATCTACGTCATAGTAAGACGTACTGCTAACATGAATTAGGGTGACTTACTGAAATTGCCTCTGGGTGGCGCTAATCACTATCGAACGTCTATGGGATTTTGTACCACAGAACCTGTTCTTTAATGTACAATTATGGCCTCATCCCGGTCATTACAATTTTCAGCATCTAACTATTTTTTTATAGGCGATCATCACAGGATGCCTCACTCAATAGCAAAGGGTCATCATTTTGAGATGCCACTGACAGAGAATGCCGCTGCAGCTCATTTACATAATTCGGCCACTTTTGTCGCACTTTTTATCCACTTTGGCTCCATTCACTCCAGTTTTTTATATCCATTTCTACTTTCTACTTTCTACTTCAATTTCTCATCCATTTTTTAATCCTTTTTTCTCCTCCACTTTTCACCATTTCTCATCCCTTTCTCATCCATTTGTCATCCACTTTTCATCCTTTTTGGCTTGGCCTCCGATTTGAAGGTAAAATTTTGGCATCCACGGCATCCTATTTCCTCTGGCATCCTTTTTCGAGAGGATGCCGCCATTTGCATATTTCGTCATTTTGCCATCCACTTTTTATCCGTTTGGCCTTTGACTTTTCATCCTTTCTCATCCATTTGGCATCCGTTTAGCATCCCATTCACATCCATTTGGCATCCATTTTGCATTCATTTGGCATCCATTTTGCATCTCTTCAAGCATTCTTTTGCATCCATTACTTAGCATCCAAATGGCATTCAATTTTCATCCCTATTTTTGGCTTGGGAAGCTTCAATATCAAAAAATCACCATCTGAAGCTGAGAACTGTTTCTTTGGTACACCATTTTGAAATTTTCCCGAATTTTGTATGAGAGCAAATACGAAATTCAGCCTATGTTTCTATTGAAATCAAAGTCACCTTTTAGTTTTCACTTTTAAGAAGAGACATTTTCTGTACCAAAAACAAGGTAAGAACCTTCTGAGTGTCTAATCTAAATGAATCACTACAATGAACACCTTACATGGAGGTCTCAAAATCTCTCTCGTTGCAACAAAGAACTTTAAGTTCACACAGGGTCCAACTTTTAATTCTCCAGTCATGTTGAAATGTATGCCATTGTCCGTCGAGTCATAAGGATTCCAAAATGTATAGTTTGTACCCTATGACCCTTGGTTTATTTGCATGGTTTACTTGGTAAAAATGGCTAAAAGTGCAATAAGGTCAATTTCCATTTGGAAAGGGGTCAAAATCAGAAGTTGCTCCCATTTTTGGTAAGAAATGGAAACAAATTGTTCAAGCTTAAAGGGGCATTTCGTGATCCACAACCCTGCCCCCGATACCTTGTAAAAAATTGAGATTTTTCATCATCCGAACCGTTAGCCTTAGTAATCCATGTGTTACCAAATCTTCATTGAATTCCGGTCGCATCTGTAAGAAATTCGCAATTTTGTATTTTCTGTCCCGTAACGGACAGAAATTACAGTAAGTTGGTCTATGGGACCGTGGGAACAATTAGTCTTTGCTCAACCCCCCGGGGGGGCCACTTCTCAATGACAGAAGGGGTATCATCCGTGTCCAAGCAATCACAAAAAACACCCTACTACGTATTTTTCGAGCTTGACTTTTTACCCCTAAATACGTATCAGCAGCGCATTAGCTACCCTAACATGTACTTGATGGAATTTGCGCCCCTAAACAAGTATCAGTAGCGCAATTTTGCATACCCTAAACAAGTATTTGTCTTTCTCCCTACCCTAAGCAAGTAATTGAGCAATGATTACCCCTTTATACGTAAAAACCAAGAACCATCTTCTTTCAATCTTCACTTCCAAATTCACATTTTTTTTTCATGCGAACTTGATAGAAAATAATTTGATTTGATTCACTATAGCAAAATATAGGTATATTTAATGGGCTTGTAAAAGGTAAAACAGACTTGATAGGTTAACATGTCACAGAGAATTCATAATAAGTGGCGCAGAAGGGGTGCCGCTCTCTCTCGTGCGATGCGCGTAACCCCATACCAAGCAATGTTTGCTTTCCGAAACAATTTTCTCATGCCAATTTTGACATAAAAACAATTTGATATGTAAGTGTGGATAACTAATTAATGCATATAGGCCAATGACCGAGTATAAAGTAAAATATTCATGCATGTAAGGGTTTGTTTGAACTAATCATAAAATTAAAGGTGTCATGGAGTTTCGTAGGCGGCAGGTCGAGGAAACGTTTGGGTATTTAGTTTTCAGGACATTTTCTATGGGTCTTTAGGATCCGGGAGAATTCGCATTGGAGAAAACGTTCGGCACTTAATTCCGCATTTGCAGCGCAGCGATAAATGGCATTTTCCCTTAAATGGCCGCATCCGCGCATTATGGCACCAAAAGTATTCCCCACAAAGTTTATTTTAAGAAAATTATAAACCTAGAATTGACTGACATTGAAATAAATTATGAGTTTTTTTTTTTTTTTTTTTTTTTTTAATTGCTAAACAGTGTCCGTTTAATGGTAAGTGATAAGAACAATTTTGGTATAGTGACATAATCAGGCCAATCACAAAAGGAGTCGTCATTTCTCAATCTCCAACCCAATAGGCCTGGTACGAAAATCAACGTGTAGGTTTACCGCGTGTAGCGCGGAAAATTTTGGAAATTAGGGATTTGAAAGCACAGTTTGAAGGCAAGTACAGACTTTTTATTTTTTATGCTGAAATGAATATGAACACTAAATGCGTAAGTTCCTCATTTTAAAAAAATATAACCCTTTTCTTGATTTTTGGTGATTTTGAGACCCTTTCACGTTACGTACGTACCGTGCTTGATCCTGAAAAAAACTACCCTTTTACGTGGAATTCAAAATTGGACACGGATGATCCCCCTTGTCTATGAAGATGACCCCCCCGGCTCAATAACCACAACACGCAAAGATTCGGGATCAACTCAAATTTGTGAATAAGGTTTTCCCTCAAGGAATCGATAGCACGAGTCGTCATGCATTATAATGCATTTGGCCTTCGCTTTTATCATTGTGTTTTGGGACATAGGCCGCTTGCATTATAAGGCATGATTGCCAAACCGCAGTTAATTCTGGGGACAGCCCGTCACCCTTGGTACAAAATAAAATGGCCTAAACCAAAAAACCACCGGGGGGGGGGGGGGGGGGGGGGGGGGGACCCCCCCCCCCACAAACTTAAATCTACCCATATTTTTTGTTTCCCACCTTCCAACCCCCAAAAAAAAAGAACCACCTTATCCGCGATAAATTAAGTTTGACTGGGCGCTTTTCACTTTTAATCAGCAATTTTTCAATGACTCAAGTGATTCTTCTGCGACCAACATCAACACCTCACACTAAGCTAAGAAAGATTGATGGTCCGTAAGCTTACTCTGTCCAGCTCGAATATGAAGTATCGACGCGGGCGTATACATTGTACCGACTTTCCGTGCGCGCGTACGCAAAGCCACAAGCGCCCTACAACTGAAAGACGCACTGGGTATACGCGCGCGTCGTCACTTCCATAACTTCAGACAACAAATTATATGTTGTTTAGTATCACAGCACATAATAATAATGCTATTGGATCCTCACACAAAAATGTCCCCTGCCCTGCCCATTTCCCTCCTAACGATCTAGCAAGGTTAGGAGCTCTTGCCTCGAACAGGGCGGCCTATAGGTAAAAATGAAACTGATAAAATCCAAGTAAAAAAATGAGAAAGGGACCAAACAAAATTTCGCCACCACCTGTGAAGAAGCAAGATGATTCGTGCTAGGATATCTAGCTAACTATGAATTAAACAGAAGGTTCTGGAATGACGAATGCACCGTAATGTGTCCAATTAAGGAATAGATTTTACCATCTGCAATGAATAGTTATCATATGATGTGACAAAATAGGTCATGGGGTCAACATAATCCAATTTGGCAATGACCTTCTTTGACCTTTACTCGCGAGTAAGTAAACACATTTAACATAATCAAAACTTATACTTTTTGGGAGTCCTCATTCCTCGGGACTCATTTGCAAGCATTTAAAATACAATCAGAGTAACCTTTCAATGTTGACCTTGATACAAATTGAGTTGACCTTTTTTAAGTTTTAGTCATTTTTACGCTATAACTCCAAACCCATAGTCGTAAGTGGTAAAAACTATAAATTTGTGGAATCCTTATGACTAGACGGACAATATGAAAATGTTTGCACATGTTTGGAGTAGATTTAAAAAGGTTTGACCCCCGTGTACCTTAAATTGGCCCCTATTGAAAAGTGACACCACAATTTGACACACTAACTACCTTGCAATTGATGTAGAGGGTCCATACACTCCTAAGGTGTCAAACCTTATTTGTGTTGGCCAATGACGAACTCCCTAATAAGAACCCTATGATATTCTGCTTCCGCTCTTTGATATCAGAGTTGAGCTTTAGCAGGCTCAGCATTCAACCATGCTTTGCTCATTTTCAGAAATTCTAGATAACCCTTACCTAAATAACTACCATTCAACTAGAAATCGAAAGCCATTCATTATGAATGGTAACAAAACCGCTAATCGAATGCTATATTTTGAATGCCTATCAATACAGTGTAAGTACAGCATGATAGCCCTCGACCACTTATAGGCCCTCGCGTACCATTCACCAACCCTTCGATTACCCCTCCTCAGAGCCGAAATGCAAAGGAGGTAATGCCCTCGAGGCTAATGACGAATGCTAGGGGAATGGGAATGGCTATTGAGGGCAAATGCCTGTTAGCGCGTATCACCTATAGGCGGTGCTTACCCCTCAACCGCCTAGGCGGTTGCTTACCCCTCAACCGCCTAGGCGGTTGCTTTGCGAGCCATTTACCACCCTTCGCTTAACCTCCTCAGAGCCCCGAAATATGCAAATAGTATAAAGCCCTCGAGGGCTACTGAACCGAATGCTAGGGGAATGTGAGGGCTATTGAGGGCGAATTCCTGTTAGCATTCGGACCTATAGGCGGTTGCTTTCCCCTCAACCGCCTAGGCGGATTGCTTACCCACCTCAACCGCCTAGGCCGGTTTGCCTTTGCGAGCCATTTACCACCCTTCGCTTAACACCCTCCTCATACCGAAATTGCAAATGAGGTATATATCCCTCGAGGCTTCCTGAATCGAATGCTAGGGGATGGGTCAGTTCCCTTAACACGTCCGACGACTGCATATACAGCAATACAAAAGTGTCTCCTGACGTCCACGTCCGACCGGCAATAACAAGCAATTAGTGCCTGCATTGGCCGGTGGGAAGTTTTATGCAGCGGAAATACTGCGAAAAAAAACTGGCTATTGGCAGCTAGTGGGCGAAAACATGGTACGTACAAAAGCTATAATGCATGTCGAACCAATGAATCAAATTGTATTATATGAAAAGTTCCTGCAGGAGGAGAATATCGTTTCAATACTGAATCCAAAATGGTAGTAAGTGTAGACTTTCCGCCATTCATTTTCCCACTATTTACTTTTTGAATCCCCTCAATTGCATGTTGAAAAAAATGGCGGTAAACTTCTCGAAGATGGCTGTGTACCTCAGCATGAATTGGTCATGATCAACCATGTGCTTTTTATAGTGTTTGGGAGATGACTCGAAGATACGAAACGAGTCTCAACCTCGCAGTACCGGCCCATACGCTTAGTGTACGTGTGTGTAATACACACACGCATAACTGTATTGGGCAGGGTTGGAATGAGATTACAATCATTTATGACTGATCGTGGACATTTCCGATCGGATGTTAAGTCCGAACTTTCCGAAGGTCGCTGCAAAGTACAATGGTGTTGGCCACCATTTTTGTAAACAAGACAGCGGAGTATCTCACACGGGGAATTAAAACATTCACCATTTCTTCTTTTGCCAGTAAGGGATCATCATGTAAACAAGTTGGAAGCGGTGGGTAAGAAGCCACTAATTAAATTCCTGTGATATCGGTAAGTTTGGACATATTTCTTGTAGAACTTCTTGATTTTTTGTTGGGGTGGGGACGACCGGCACTCGAAGTCAATGCATCTCTGCGGGGAAGACATCTGACCGGCATCCGCTGCCATATGCCCTTCTGTGAGACAATGTCCCGAACGGCATTCGTCAGTCGCAGCATCCGTCTTGCGCCGCCTTAGCAGGGAATATTCCCGACTGGCATTCGGTAAAGCAATGCGCCTCCTGAGGGGGAAAACGTCCGACAGACCGCAGCAATGGGTCCGACGTCTGACCGGCAAAGCAAAGCCTCTTGTGATTGTCCGACAGACAATTAAAAGTGATAAGTGCAAATTAATTGCTAGCAATTGCCAGTTGGACGTGTTCTAAGGGTTAAGCGCGTGAGTCAGTATTCTGCCACCACATCTTGCAACATTGCAGTTTATTCTGTTGAGGCTGCCGAATTCATAGGGTGGACTGGTGGCACAATACTAAATTAAGAACCTCCGAATGCCCGACATTAATATAAAACAATGTCGTCAGACGGTAGTATATTTGTTTGACCACATCATTTCACAATCCCAGGAAGAGGGTATATGGGGTAGGTAGGGGTATAGACCATACTTCACGTGTACATGTCTGTGGTAGCTACAATGGCTGGGTAAAAAGGTATACATGTAGACAGGCACTACGTGGCTCATTACATCCGGCAATGAAAGCAATTAGTGCTTTACATTGCCGGTGGGACGTTTTCCCCGCATCGTAAAAAATTGCACTAAAAACGTTAATGTCCGACCGGAAGTTCGCAGGCAATGTGCCCCCGAGGGGGAAACGTCCGACAGGCTGTCCACGCAATGCGCCTTCTGTGAGGAAAAATGTCCGACCAGCAATTACAAGTCAACCCTTAAAACAAATGCTTGTAATTGCCATTCAGACGTGTAAATTAGGGCTACCGCTGGAGCCTAGGGAGTGTGGCATCCTAATTTGGGTGGCAGGGGGCTGGAAATTAAGACTCGTTGTCATGTCATGGATGGAGTTTCGGATATCAATTTTTTTGTCCCCCCCCCCAGCCAAGCCCTATCTGTTTCGGACCGAAACGCAAGGGTTGTTATATCCCCCCGGTCTACAACTACGTTGGCGGGAATCCAGTCTTCAGCGAGCACACGAAATGGAACTTTCAAGATAGCAATATATGCATGCGCCCAATTGAGCAATACCACAGGGAATTAATGTTAAAGGTGGCAACGATAGATTTTGAGGCACTCAGATATTGTAAAATCTATAGAATAGACACTCAATGGATTCTTCTTACTGTGTATTTGGCTACAGAAATGTCTTAAAAGAGAGAAAAATGGTGATTTTGACTTGGTTTTCTATTTTCAAATATAAAACATATGTCCTGAATTTTATTCTGCTCCTATACGAAATTAGAAATTTCACATTGTTGTACCAAAGAACATTTTCTCAGCTTAATCCTTTCAGATGGGATTTTTTGATGGAACGCTTTACCTCAAGGGCAAAATCAGAATTTTCACATTTTTTTACGACACCTGGGGGTTTTTCATTTGAAATCTCTCGTTTGCACTTTCACTAAGCCCACTTGGCGGTCGATAATATCATGTGATTATGCATGGACCTTTAATTGAGATTATATTATGATAGGATTGTAACTTTCAGTTTTCATCTGCTTTTTGTTTGAGGTAAATAGGACTTTCCATCATATTTTCTATGCTCGCTTTAAGCAAGCCATTCTTCACTTTTGATGCTTTTTGTATACCTTGTATGTAAAAGTAACTCACCTGTGATTTTTAAGCAATTATATTTTTTTTATTATTAGGATCATATTATTCTTACAAAGTTGTTTCAATTAATTTTATTAAACATTATTCTTACGCATCAACCAACTCAAAATTTTCAGCTCGACAGTACTTCTTATTATTTCTTTTATTCATCACTCACCCCGTGATATTTAAGAACGATTATATTTAAAAAAAATAATCTAACCCATTTAAACATCCCATATTTGCATAAAAACACTAAAAATGTATGATTTGTATTTTAAAATAAATGAACATTAGTTCCAAGATTGGCGCAATTAATATTTTTTTTGTAAATTTATTATTTTTCTTTACGTTTCGCTCAAATTCTCAAATGGTCAAAATCGTGATTATTGAAATGGAAACGAATTGTAATGCAAACACGAAAGGTCATATGATTAAATTTTGCACAGATGATCAACGCATCCAAAGGGCTATGAAACCATGAAGCCGTATTTTTGATTCAAACAGCTTTGAGTCAAGAAAGTTGCAGTCGAAAGTTGTGGTAAAAAAACGTAGACCCCCTTAACCCTAAATTGCCGTAAAGGCTACTATATTTTCATCAGTGTCACTAGTGACCCTATATAGATCACTAAAATGGCTTGATCCATCCTTTGTTTAGCCCTATAGACATTACTGGCATTGACACTACAGGTAGTATGCCTAGGCAGTGATGTAGCCCTATTTATCGTTGCCTAGGCAAGCTAAAGTCTTAGACTGGACTTATCCATTCTAAACTGGAATACTTATATCTGCATGATAGTTTGTTTTTTTTTTTCCACTGGAAGAGATAACAATTTCCAAATTGTTATAAAAGTTGTCTCTTCAGCCCGGTTTAATTTCATGTACTTCATTGCAGCCATGGTTGCCGAATTTGGAACCACAAGGCACAAGAAACCGAAGTAAGCAATACAAGCAAATGTTAAATACTCACTGGCTTAATATTTCTGTCCTACTTCTAGGTGGTCTTGTAATATGCTGGCCTGCAGTATGCAAACAATTTTAAATCCATTTTGGTCTTATCTGTACAATGCAGATGCAAACTCTATGATTCATGCATGCCATGTGACAACTGCTGCAAAGCTTGCCGCCACAATGGTCACATGTTTGGCACTGACGCCAAGAAGTTTTGGATGGCCTGTGAATGCCCTATTTCAGCCGAATGGCCTGAATGCGATGCCATAACTTGTAAACAAAAAAATGCTGATACAGTGCATTTTCATCTTGAATGTAGAAAACTTGATATCGAGGGCTAGCATGTTTCTCAGCATTCGCTGAATTTTGCTCGAGGGGTAACCCTAGCCAATCGATGCCAAGGAACCAGTATCTATAGCATTCAGACACCATCCTTAAACTCGAGGTCTAAGCAAATGGCCGGTGAATGCTAGCATGTTTCTTAGCATTCGTCGAAATTTGCTGGAGGGGTAACTCTATCATTCGAATGCAAGGAACCAGTATCATAGCATTCAGACCCCATCCTTAGAACTCGAGGTCTAAGCGAATGGTTGGTGAATGGTAAATAAGCATTCACTTTTGGTAAGGGAACCGCAGGGACCATCAAGATTGATTTTTTTTGGGGGCTGGTTTTTAAAAACTGCCAATTTGAAAGCAGGCCCGTACGCGGGGGGTGGGGGGTGGTGGGTGTTTGCGGGTTGTGCGACCCCATCCCGCAAATCCACAAAAGGGGCAACATTTTGCGATTTTGTTCAAAAGTAAAAAAAGGACCATTTTAGGGGTTAGGTCCACTTTTGCCAAAATGGGTCCATTTTTTTGAAGTTCCGAATCCCCCCAAAATAATCCTGCGAACGCCCTGTTTGAAATTACAAATAAAATCATTGGTACCTTGTCCTTGGACAGTTTTTCCAAGGGGTGGGGACCTGGGGTGGCTGAGAGATTTTTGGGGCAAGGAATATAACAGATTTTTAAAAATCGCAAAGAATTTATGATCAAATTACCCCCAAAAGTTGCAGTGGCAATATACCCGAGCAGTCGATCCAAGGGGGGTAAAATTTCCAAGACGGCCCATCAGAGGGGGCAAATCGTAATCGTCCAGTGATTTGCTTTAAAGGGATTACATCGATAAAAGCGGAGAGGAAAAAAAATGTAGAAATACATTTTTAGCTCATAATCAGGGAATAGTGTGTGCAATTCCAAATAGCTACTATAATGTAGGAAAATAACACCAAATAGTGCAAAAAAACGAGAATTTTTGAGGAAATTTATCATACCGTCTCACGCAAACAGACATAGAGCATGCCACTCAATCTACACTAAACAGCTATTGTGGTTTACAGCTGTACAGAATACACAAAAGATCACTAATGTTTCATGTTTGGGTCAAACTGTACAAGTAATTGTTGCATATATCACGCTTAAAAATCTGGGATTTCACAGGGAAAGACCTTTTTGATCTCAAGTTGGTAGTTTGATACGCACGTATAAAATTTACAGATCAGTAAATAACGCATTGTCTTTATCATGGATTTCAAGCACCACTTGCAGGTTTGTTAGCCATCCATACCAGTAACAAAAATACCAAAATATGAATTGTGATGATTTTTGTCGATCTTCGGTCAGCAAATCGCGCTTATCCCTTAGTAAGTCCGAACTTGCTGAAATGCGCGCATAGCATACGAGGTCAAAGGTCACATACGAGTCAAAGGTCATATGATGCCCAGTTTAAGACGATGGGGAAGAAAATGTAAAATTGACCTGAATTGAAAGTTTAAGTTCAATGGAACAAAACTTGGTTATGGATATTAAATGCAAACCCCACAGCGGGGAAAAAGTTGGGTATTTTTGGTAATCTCATTCCCGGGAAATTAGACTATCTCGCGGGAAATCCCCAAGGATTCATTCACTATAACTTGACTGTGAATAACCAATTTATAAGATAATAATATCAAACACAACATGTAAATTCTACTTGGAATTCCTACTTGTATTATCCTTTGTTGACGTTCCGACGCAGTGATCATTCATAAACGCCGGGCGGGTAAGGGAGGTCTAATTATGGGTTGACGCTATCGTCAGTGAGTTGGAAGGAAAACCCCTTTCATTTATTTTGAACAATGTATTATAACAGAGCGGCAAACATCAGGAAAAACATTGGATGAATTTGACAGGTTTTCACTTCAACCCTGTCAAGATATTAAACATTAAAAAAACTATTAATAAACTAAGTGTAAACAAAATCAAGTAAAAAATTAAAATAAACCTTAAAAAATTAGAAATAATTTCATAATGAAGTGTCAGCGTAAGGAGTCAAATTTGGAGGCAAAAATACTAAGAAGAAAAAACAACAACTTCGATGCACGTGGTTGGAAAATCCTGCCGGAGCAAAACGGGAAACCAGGGCCCTGGGGAATCCCCACTGATCTCTACTCTGGGAAAAATGGCGTCCACATGCTTTTCTGCTTTGGTGACATTCTGTTCGGAAGTCATACTTTGAATCATAGAGGTAGAAAATGTCCATGGTTGCACCAGTGGACCAGTATTTTACTCGGAGGATACGAAACAGGTTATCGTTCTCAGCAAAAATAAAACTGACTCGTCTTTAATCCATGTCCAAAGAAATTCAAAGAGACATTGCGTTTGTTGTGGATTTGACGCCCACTGACCTCATCGGTTTGCATGCTTTGTGTTTTGCCGCCGACTAAGCGTTGAATAAAGGACGAACCGAAAAGGGGTTTGTTAGATTCTTTAAATATGCCGACAGGTAATTTAAAGTTTAGCTTGCGACAATCATTTTGTATTTTTCAAGTACCTTATCGCTTGTACTTAAGCTCACTTTACTAGGCCTCTTTTGATTTATTCATATGCGATTATTAAAATAGTGTTAAAAGGTTTTCATCCATGGAAGAAATAATGTGAGAAACAGTACATATAATTTATTGGATGCGGACGGCGAAAAAAGCTTTGTATTGGATTTGTAAATTAAAATTGACCAAAGAGATGCCAGTGTCAAAACCATTGTCAAAGGGAGTGGAAGGCACTAGAAAAATTGTGTTAGTTGGAGTAGTATAGGTAAATAAAAGTACAAAACTTTTGTTTCAGCACTTGAAAACACTTGTGAAACCTGCGTGGTTCTCGCAAATGTTGCGTGTGGATTGGATAGGGTGCGCGGAGATTTACTGGAATTCTGGAATATAAAACTACGGGGTACTTTGTGGACCTCAACCAGAAAAATGTTATAAGCTTCTTATACGCTCAAAAAGTGTACAAATGTTGCCACCAAAAATAGCGCCCCGATTACTCTGTTTTAAAAAAAAAAAAAAAAAATCTCCAGACTTCTAAGGGGGAGGCACATCCCCATTCAGACACCCCTCCCGTCGCTCACGCGGCGGGAAATGTGGCTGCGAAGCAGCCATTTGATTCCCGGGAAAAACTTGCATTTTACACCCCTGGCAAAACCCTTAGTAAGGGTCATAAGGTTCATATATCAAAAGTCAAAGGTCATATGAGGCCTTTCATGCAAAAACTGCAAGGGCAGGCGAACAAGCGGGTCTGAGGCCGCAATATTTTTTTTAGTAAGCTGATCGGATTATCTTGTCAGTTCATGCTTTGAAGTATTTGGCATTTACGGGGTAGGTGTATGTGCAGTGTTTGCTTTTGGGTAACGAGGAGCATAAGTTGTGTGGTGTTGCAATCAGGACACATAACAAGGGGAGGGGCACAGCAGTGGGCAGATTACCCCCATTTAAAAAAGCCCCCCATAACCAAACTTTAAAAGAGCTTAAAGGGCCAAAAAAGGGGGGGAAATTAGGTTTTTAACCTAAATTTTAATTTTTTATGAAAAAAGTTGAACATTTCGGTTTAAGATTAAAGGTAAAGAAGTCCACTTTTGCCAAATTGCCTCCACCTTTTGGGAAGGGAAAAGAAAGTCGCTTTGAAAAAAAAATCAGCACTCC
Source organism: Ophioderma brevispina (assembly GCA_023653785.1). Taxonomy (NCBI): domain Eukaryota; kingdom Metazoa; phylum Echinodermata; class Ophiuroidea; order Amphilepidida; family Ophiodermatidae; genus Ophioderma; species Ophioderma brevispina. Next base: position 47,758 of record JAMKCH010008523.1, read on the forward strand.
CCCCAAAAAAAAAACTCTGGTTCGGGACTGGTGTGTGCGTGTATTTTTTGTTTGTGTGTTGCGGTGTGGGTGTGTGTCCATAGTTCATATTGTGTGTGTGTCAACACCCATTTGTTTCCATTCAAAACTAAATGTGTCCCACAGAATTGTAATTTTGATCAGGATCTTCAAACATTCTCAGTTCTGCTGAGCATACCTTTTCGTCTTTCAGTCATCTTTTACATTTGGACATTATCGTATCTCAGCTAACGTAAAGGTTTTGCCGCTGTACATGGCCTTGGTATCAACAATAAGCAAATGCCAATTTAAAGTCATTGACATCGTCAAGATTTTTCAAACTTTACACAAACGGATATTTACAATACTACAGAACAAGAATCCACACATTGTTTTGTTTACCAACAAACACAACGGTGCTCGACCTTGACCCGCCAAACTCGAAATGGCAAACCCTCACTCATGACAGTTTAGGGAGTAAAATAATTCTGCCATTGAAAAATATTCCAATTAGTACTTTTTTTCGCCGTTTGGATGAAAAACAATGTGTGGATTTGTGTTGTAGTTTGTTTAGATTGCTACGAGTCCTGTTTGATGGTAAGTTGAACCATCTTGACGATGTCAGATGACTTAAATTTGGCATTGCTGATTGTTGATACCAAGATCCATGACAGCGGCATAACCTTTACGTTTAGCTGATATACGATAATGTCCAAAGAGTTTAAAAGATGAATTGAACGACAAAAAGTTCTGATCAGATCTTCAAAACATCCTTGACACAGTCAGGTTAATTAGTGAAATTCATTACTCAGCGTGGGTGATGAACTGGGGTTTAACTTTTACCACATGTATAAAGGTAAATATGGACACTCTACATTCTACATTTGTGTTTTTGTTTCCAACAGAAAATAGTTTTGCTGCGAGCAAACTTGACCATTATTTCTTTCAATCATTAAAATATCTTGATCATGCCAAAATGCTTCAAAAAACACGAGTTTAAGTGAATAGTGAGCTTCAGGAGATTCTGTGAATCCATGGGTTTCAAATATCATATATCAATTCTTCAGCAAAAATGTTAGGCATTATAAAATGTTATCACCATGGAGATCCAATAGCAAAGCGTCCAGTTTTTCACATAATTAAAGGTACATAATGGCACGGAAAAAAATGACATTAATGAAAAGGCCCTTACTGCCATCACTTCCACAGTTTGAAAACATTTGGAGTTTAACCTCTGTCACCCCGTCACACCAGGAAGAGTTCAGGGGGAGGTGGCCGCACGGAAACGCAAGGTGTTCACATCCCTGACAGCATTTCCAGTGTATCTAGCTGTTTTGCGGACAGTAATTCAAAATACATTCAGACGGATTAAGGCAGTGTAATTAGGCTTTTAATACGATATGATTTGGCAGTGAAAGATGGATTAGCCAGGATTAGCACGTATACAATAGCAATGGTCTGGAGCTGATCGACAACATGCATTTTCAAGTTTGGACATGTGGCAGCTATGTCAGCACCTGTTCCATTGAATGCCACAAAATGCCCCCCGGAACTCTTTTTATTGCCTGTTTGTTTTTTTTTTTTCTGTTTTTACAGAATGTAAAACATCCAAATTGTTTTCAAACTCGGGATGGAGGGACTGATTTCAGTCAGGGTCCTTTTCATTAATGTCATATTTTTATCATTATGTCCCTGTAAAAAACAAGAGTGTCTTTAAAAAGGGCAAACCGTGCTTAGCGAGGATGTAGTACTTAATATTGTTAGTGTAAATACTAGAGATTTCAAGGGAAACCCTCTCGCATATTAGGAGAGTTATGTAACCACAGTATATATGTCAGGCATCAACCAATCACGCATCAACCCTATTTTTGAAATAACCCAAAGACCCCTATTTTTGGCAGTTGCAGTCCCTGTCACGAATGATCTGGGTTTGGAAATGCCCAGCCTTACACCCAGATCCATTTCATATTAGGGACACTTCACACTGTATTTGCCAATTTGCCCCAATTCCAAGAAATAAGCCTGTCCCCTGTCCATCTTCATTACAAAATTATTTCCTGAAAGTTTTAGTATTTCATTTTGTTTAAGGGGGGCTATGAAGGTGAAAGCATTATTGTTAGTTAAATAATCCAATTCAACCATTTGATATGTCCAGAAGATAGCTTGGGTAGGAAATAGTTTTAAAAAACAAGAAAATCAATATTTCTGTTACCGTTGCTATGGCAATGGCGGCCATCTTGGATTTAAATAGAAATATTTCGTACAAAGTTTCTCAGCATTTAAAAAATGCTATTTTTCACCAAACCAGCTTTATTTACGTCATGTTTGAAATTAAAACTATAAACCCTACAGAACTTTTGTGTCAATTCACTTGGTAAGGGTTAGTGGGGTTTTTTTAAAAAGCTGCAAAAGTGGTAAAAAATGCGCATTTTTATTATGTAACCTCTTCGTTCATGGCCGAAACAAAGCGAAATAAAATTCCCTCTGTGAGGGTGTAGGAATAGGTTGTATCAGTTAAATGTTCCATTTTCATAGAGATAAGCATGTATTATTGCCGAAAATTTTGGTATGAAAATTGCACAGAATGCGAAATTCAGTTAAGAAATAGCCATTTAAAATCGCCCTATTAAAAATAATAGACTGCAAGGCTAATAGTCGCATGCAGTAGTATAGGGAAAATTCAATTTTGGCGAATTTTGGATCAAACTTGACTTTCTTTAACAAACCATACAATTGCACACGGCAAAACATTCCGATTTTAATCAAATTAAAAAAGCATATTATAGTTCAAATTTCACAGGATAGATTTTTCATTATTAATAATCTGAAAAAGCAAATATCAACCATTTTTGCCTAATTTTGTCTTCCATAGGCCCCTTAATTATTGCTCTGAGCTGGGTTATTTCCATAGCCTACAACTTCCTTGCTATGCTGTTTCAGCAATGTGGAACATTGTGGGTAGCTTTTCAATCAAAATATCCAGTAAAACATCATGGGAAATACACACCCTTTCACCATGGTCAAAGACACAAAATCACAGATTGATATTTGTACCATGTTGACTCCAAGGATTTGCAGGAGGCTAGGCCAACTATCCAAATCTGCATGTCGGGTACCATTGTTTTTTTTTGTTGCATGTGTGTGTGGTGTCCTGTGTTGTTAAAGTTTCGGTTAACCCTTTTCAAAGCTTGTGCATTAACGCCATAAATCCCGTTGCCAACCAAACTCGGGGCATATAGATCAACCATCGACACATGCAGTCATGATAGGGTAAAGGCACATGAATGGTCGAACCACATTGATTTACATACATGGCCAATTATAGCAGGGACAGAATAAGGCGACCCATTGGCGCGTTTCTCTGATGTAATTTGAAGGTTGAAACAAATGTTGACCCGTTGAAGAATAATCGTGAACATTTAAAGCTTATTAGCAACAGAAAGTTTACTATGTGAATTTTTGTGTCCATGAGTCAAAACCCGACTCAAATTGGGCAGTTTTGACCATAATCCATAAACAGAACAAATGTGACGTGAAGAATAAGTGTGAACATTTAAAGCTTATTAGAACAGAAAGTTTACGTACATGATTTTGTGTCCATGAGTCGAAAACCTGAATCAAATGGGGAGAGCTTGTGTTAAACTGTTTTTATTTTTGGATGGTTACTGCTGGTTCTTTGTCGCTGTAGTTACAATCCTTTGGTGGTTCCCCGTGGCTACTGGTTCCATGTATTGCTGGTTCCCAGTGGGCTAGGGTTCTATTTCTGGGTCCAGTGTCTTACTGATCAATTTTTGGAGGTTCCCTGTGCTTTTTTTTTTGCTGGTTTCCAGTTGCAATGGTTCCATTATTTGGTGGTTCCCCAGTAGCTATTGGCCTCCCATTCTTGGTGGTTCCTGGTTGTGTACTGGTGTAATTTTTGGTGTGTGGTTCCCAGTGTCTACTGGTTAATTTTATAGGTTATGTGCGTGTCGGTGCCATTCTCTTGGGTGGTCCACATTGACTACTAGTTCAAATTTTGGTGTTGGTTCCCCCCGCCTTGACTTAGTTTCAAATTTCGTGTTCCCAGTGCGGTTGGTTTCATATTGTGTTGGTTCACAAGTTTGCTACTGGGTGCAAATTTGGTGGTTCATAGTGTCTATGGTTCCCTTTCTTGGTATTTCTAGTGCTGTCTACTGGTAAATTTCTTAGATTCCTTGTGGCTATCAGTTCCATTTTTGGTGGTCCCAGTACAATATTTTGGTTTCTGTGTTACAGGTTTACGTTTTTCTTTTATGCGTCCAGGTGGCTGTTTATAAACTAAATTGAATTTACTAAGTCAACACTGCTTCAATAGCTTGGGGTTCAAGTCAGATTCTGAAAACTTCATAATGAAAAATTGGATGGTTTTTTTTTTTTTTTTATCGCACGAACGACATAAGATATTGATCTTGACTATAAGTTTTTAAAAATAGTTGTGCTCGACGCTGCGCGTCTCGCCCAATATTTGTTAAAACTTATAGCTCGACCAATATCTTTGTGTATCATGTTCAATCCATCCAATTTTTATCAAAAATTATGTGCGCAACATCATGAAGTGATAAACATATGAAAAATCCTGAAAAATTGAAACCATGATAGGTTACCCACCTTTACAGAGACATGCGTGTTTTGAAAGGAGTGCGCCCTCAATGTATTTTCAAAACCCTTTGCACGATTACAAATGCTTGGACATGTGGTAAAGGCTGACTCACAGATGTCAAAATATATTTTTGTTGTAATTAAAATTAGTCAACTATAGAACTACAAGATATAGTCACCTAAAATGCTAAATTCCAAAGTTCTTAGTACAGGTGGAAATTGGCATTTTTGTGAAATTTCATATGTATAATCTTGTATCAAGGTTTTTCTAAAATCAAAATTTGTTATGAGGTTCCAAAAATCATGGGTTCATTTTTAAAGTGTTGTTCTTGGATGTATTCTAGGAGGGAGAAGGTTTATACAGGGGTCAAAATATAAAAGGGGGAAATGTGTTTTTTAAAAGTGTACAATCATGTTCAGGACCTTTCAAGGATTACAGAAAGTTATGGTTTGCCCTACCTGAGGGTTATAGTACAAGAGTTACAAGGCAAAACAGGTTCAAGGTCACACTGGGGGTAAAATTTCAGATTCATCGGTTTGTTTTAAAAATGGTGCCAATTGTTCGTCTTACTGTACAAAAGCCGAAAATATACAGGTCGCGTTGACAATGACGTTTTGATGATAACTAAGAGGGCAAATATGGCCGTGATCGGAGACCACTAGTCATTCTGTAAAAGTCTCACTTTGAAAGGTGAAACACAGAATCTATACATTTTCTTATTTAGTATGACACAATGAACGATTTAAAACCATTTTCAACAAAATCGGACCATTCTATAAATAATGACCTTGAACTTTCTTGAGCCTATTGTACTAAAACAATAGGTCGTAAATATGGCAAACTATACCTTTTTAGAAACCTTTTGAGCAAACAAACAGATTGGTATAAATTTTTAAAACAAAATATAAACACTTTTATTGTTTATCCTTGTACAAAGTTTCCCCCTTCTAAACACCCAAGAACACATTTTAAAAAATGACACCCATGATTTTCAGATTCTCCATTAAATTCTGTATTGGAAAAACATTGGTGTTAAAATTGTATATGAAAAAAACTTAACCAAAACATGAATTACATTTCCCCATGTGCTATTAGGGATGAATCAGATTTTCCATTTTCATGCAGTAAACATTAATGCACAGTATAACAGTACCATAGGACCAGTGGCGTAAATTTCTTTTTGACATTGGGGGGGATGGGGTTGACGAAAATGTACGAATAAAACAGGTTTTGCTGAAAAGATCTATTACTATCACATGTGCCATTTAGAAGCTAAAATCCTTAAATGTAATTGTAATTAGAACAAAATGCACGCGAAGCGCGTGCAAAATTACCAATTTGTAAACTATTATGGTAAAATATGAGGTTATTTTAGTCAAAAACACATCAACAGGCATCAACATTGGGGGGATGATCCCATTGACCATCCCCCCTCATCAAAATATTGGGGGGGATATATCCCCTCGGGATTTACGCCTATGCATAGGACACTGTGTATAACAAAAATGCCGGATCCGGAATTTTATAACAAAGTTGTGATTTTCTATATGAAGGACTTTGATTTGAGTCTAGTTATTTCACACGGTTATAAGCATTATGTATATGCAAAAAATATGATTTTGAGTCAGCCTTTAACTCTCATCTGAAATAATTAAGTCCATATCAACATCTTTATTTGTAAAATGAGTGGTTTTATAATATAACCACTCCCGAATAGCTTTATTATGAAAACCTAGACCTTTTATAAACGATAAGAATATACACATTAGTGATGGTTCCCTTTGTATGTATGTTGTCTGACCAATCCATCAACTATGTGATAATAGAATCAATGAGTATGAGTCCATAATGTACCCAGGGCCATCGCTAGACATTTTGTCTGGGGGGTGTAAACTGAAGAAATGTTAGAAAAGGTGAAACAGTTTACCAACCCAATGTGTTACAATTAGACATTTTACAACATTTAAACAAATTCCGAGTCGATACAATTAACCCAACATGAAAAATTTTCAAGGATGTGTTGATGCGGGAATTGAACCACAACCTTCCAATCGAACCCACAACCTTCCGATCTCCAGACAGATGCCCTAACCACTAGGCCACCAGCCCATGCTGATTAAAACGGCAGTGTAACTGAAAAATTGTTATTGCCGCAGTAAGAGTCATTGGAAGCGTAGTGAGCGTATAAAACAATGCAACTAACAACGCGCGGTTCGGGGCCCACTTAAGGACCATTAAAAACTTTCCTAAGTAGATCCTCTTAAAGAACATTTTTTTCTTGATCTTTCGAACCAAACTGCACACCGCAAGTGACTTGACACAAGGGTGCAAACCGGCAAGCCCTGAATGGGCGAGGTCCAGGGGCCCGCTTTAGGGCCCCTGGTGCGGACCCTGGAAGCTCTTGGATTTGAGCTATTCAGAACCTTCAAGATGGCCACTTTTTGAGGGGTAAATAGTAACCAATTCAAAGAAAAGACTGGTTTCTAACTTTGCTCACTGTGACGAGCAGTACTATATAAGTTTTCACACCGGTAAATATTCGATCCTGTACAAAATGGGCGAGATGAAAGCGGCTGGACTTACCTCTGTTTCTCCTATAAGTGGCTAAGCGTAACACACCGTATTTGTCAAGAAATTATGATTTCTATGCTTTGTTTACTAATAAAAGTCGGGATCCAACTTTTTTAGGTCTAGAAACAGTCGTAAATGACATCTTCAAGACCACTTTAAAATGCTTGCGTTTGTTTTTCACAAAGAACAGTAGTATAAGCTGTTGACATGACTAGCAATTTAGAGACAAAATGGGCATTTTGAATTTTGGAAAAAAAATGACTGATTGTGGCTTTAACAATTCATGATCTCATAATCACATTTACGTCACCCGGAGGATTTGTTTCTTCCAGCGCTTGGTAAAACTTTCAAGGGGGTCAGTTCAGTAGCCTTGGATGGGCACATGTTAACAGCTATACCATGCATGTTCTGGGTATCATAAAATACAGGGGGTGTATTTGCATAATATAATGGTGAATGAAAGCTATAGAGGTCTTTCTTCTCACTCATGCATAACCTATAACAAAAGGTGTTAGTTCCCGTAGCATTCGTCATTCAGATCAATTTAATACCCGACCTCAAAGTACTTGTGCTATTCAAAGTGTGACCCATACTTTTTTGCATACAAATCCAACATGCATGTCGTTCTTTAGATTTAGAAAGTCTCCAGAAATTTGGAATGGACTTTCATTCCCGGCAAGATGGCCGCTAATCCGAAAGGTGGAAGACCTCTATTGAACTGCGCCTTGGGATTTGAGATAGCGAGTTAACTTGTTCATTATATAAATAGCGCATTCATTGGCCATGATTTGGATCGAGCTATTTAATTCAGAGAGTGTGTAAGGAACGGTGATTTGCCAGACATCAGGGCGGTTTATAACAATTTTCAATTCTATACGTGATAGATACTTCAGGGCGCGTGGAATGAAGTGGGGGATGAAAATTAGTGTGAGCACAAAGCACAAATAAAAAAAATAAAAAAAATAAAAAAAATCACTGATAGTGCATTTAAAGCGGTTTGGAAGGATTAAACATATTCTTAGAGACACTATCATGATCCCCTTCCGAAAAGAGTCAAAATATTTAAATTTGCAGGATAGATTAAAAGTGAAGAATAAACTGTAGCAATTCTCATTAAGTACTTCTTTCCAAGCGAAAAATGAGAGAAAGAAAAGAAAAAAACACAGTGTCCAAGATACAATTCGCAAATTGAATTTACGGATTGTAGTAGCAAGGTCCGTAAGGAGAGTAATGACCTAAAATATCCGATTGTGCTTATTAGGTTGCTTTTGGTCCCAAAACTTGTGAGGTATGTTAGGTTACCTAAACTGGTACCAAACGTGGCAAAAAATCTGATTTTTATGATTTTTTGATTTTCTGGTTGGAGGGAAATCACTGATGTTGTCTTTAGTAAGATTAATCATCTTAAATAGTATAATCCATTGCAAAATGTCACTGTTCTTGCTTGCCAATTTTTCTTTTGTTACCATTGAATGTTTTCCTTTAGACTGGTTTCAGATTGATCTAGTTTTAGTGCCAAAAGTGTAAAAATGTGAAAGGTGCTATTGCCTATAACAATGAAAAAAAAAACAAGTTTTCTAGGTTTAAAATTTGGTGTAGAATCCAAAGCAGATAGTCGGAAAGCCAAAATGTTGGATGCGTTCAGAGATATTGCATTTTGGGGTGGTATTGCGCAATGCCGAGCCCCATAGGAAACCTATGTTATTTTTTTGCTGAAAATTGCATCTGCTTTGGAAAAAAAAAAAATTCTCAAATATTTGCAGTTGACAAAAATGTAATTACTATATCTTGTGGGAATATGGTTTGGGGATAATCGATTAACTTTCAACAATGTCGACCTTTTCGTATTTTTTTGCGGGTTCTCCGAAACTGCTCAATTGTAGGTAAAATTTGGATTCGCACATTTGGAAAAAAAAAAATATCCTCAAATTTTAGACAGGGTGTAAAAAAGTTAATGCCATAACGATGTAGGAATTGCTTGGGCATAATCGATTAAATTCTCAAGCCTATAGCTCTTTTAGTTTCTCGTACTTCCAAGTTATTGAACAGCCTAGTATTTTTTTCGCGCGCTTGGAAAAATCAAGGGGAGGGAAACATTTGTATTTTTCCTATACCTGAAATGAACCAAGTAGGTGGGATAGCAATGTGCAAGATCATGAAATTCTGCCATTAAAGACAGGTTAATCATAACTGTAAACCACTTCCTTTACAGAGATTTGTAATTGTGCAAAGCCAAAATTTTTGTTCGCGAAAGTGCTAAATTTGAATGTCGTTTGTCACGGGACCATGTCAAAATTTGTAATGGTTCTGGTGTGAAAATTATGAATAATTTATAAAAACAAATACTTGAATCAATAAGTTAGTACCTTTAAGTGATATATTAAACATTTATAAAGGGTCTATATATATGTATTTTTTAAAAAATTGTAGGAACTCTGCAGTATTCAAAGTGGGAGGTGAAAAATTTTTGAACCACGAAAAGTGTTGGATTTCGACAAAACGGCCAAACAAATCAATATTTGTAGCAAAAATGGTGGAGTGATAACATGGGTTTTTGATTAAAAATCATAATCTATGAACAATTTTACCCTAGAAAAAGACATCTAAACAATGGAAAACATGGGTTATTTTTGCTCGGATATGATTTTTTTCGCACTTTGGAACTAAAACCTCAGTCAATCTGAAAACATGTCGTAAAATTATTTTAGGTCGTCCGTAGGAAGACCTTATGGCAGCATTGATTTGTGTTGTCAGTCAAGTAAGGGTGTTGCTGTCAAAATTTTGGTAAACACTTTTGGTTAAAAATATTATGTAGCTTTTTTAGTGCAGGATGGATCAAAGTCACACTTGGTATGCTGAGACCTGAGGCAAGGGGGTCTTATGTGGAGTCACAAATGAGGTCAAGGTCATTCAGGGGTACTTAGGGTCTTGGACCAATAATCGGATTGTTTTTTGGAGACCTATTTGGGATCGTTGTCCCTATTTTTTAATTTTAATTTGTTTTCATTCGTTGTCATCTTTCTGTTTTCCTTTAATGGTTAATTTTTTTATTTTCAGCCAGTGGAAGCTTACACAACAAAATAAAGCGTGAAGAAGATACTCTACACAATTGGGACTGGTTCTTCGTGAAGTTTTATTCATTTTACTCCTTGCCATTTTGATGGCCACCGCAGTGGTCATGATATCTGCATGTCACCCAGTTACGTGTTGTCTTGCACACAGCACCGGCATGTTGAAATTGGGCAAACCGCAATCTTCAATGCAACTATAGGAGTTATCACACCACATCATAATCGGCTGATCGTGGGAAACTCCACGTACACACATTGTCAGATAGCGTTGATTCGGTTTTTTGTACATTGCGGTACACGGGAGATTGCGCAAAAATATTGGGCCTCTTGTGTAACGATTACGCACAAAAATATTCATAACTAACTTGTTAGTTAGACTGAAGTGTTATATAATATATCATTTTTTGAATAAAATTAAAAAAAAAAAAAAAAAAAAAAAAAAAAAAAAAAAATCAAGCATTTTTCTTACTTATCAGTGGCTCAATTATACCGATGCTGCTTGTCAAGTCATGACAACCCAAGGCACTAAAAAAACTAGTGAGGCTACGGGTGTTTTTTGTGAGGCACAGTTTCCAACATCAGAGATAGACCACCGATCTAGATTTCGCAATATCCAGGGTACCGTGAAAACCGTTTGTGTTCATTCTTGTTCAAGCCCTTTAAACACAGCGTTTTGGCTGCTAGGGGAGTCCCATGAGATAGCAGGATACGAATAGCCGCCAATTAGCGATGCGGATACAGAATTGGCGGTGCTGTGACCGAGCAGTACAGATTCTATGGGGAGGAGCGAAATGGCTGTTTGTATGTGTCTGCATGTCCAAAAATTATTGTGGCATTATCTCAAGAAACACAAAAAATGCTATGATTCATGAAACTTGTTTTTTTTGTGGAAGATCTCCATATAGAGGAACATCAGTTCCATGGAGACATTGACCTGAACCATCCAGGTCCAGAGGAAAATTTTACAATTGGATCAAGTTGTGCACAATATATCAAGAACCAATGCCTGGAAAGTTTGAAACCATGTGTTCTATGAGATTTGGCACAATTATGCTCCAGGACCATTTTTTTATTACTTTTTACTCCTGGCCATTTTGGTCATGGCCAGTGTCTCATGATCATGCATGTGTCTACATTGTCCAAATTTCTCGGTGCATTATCTCAAGAACCAAACATGCTATTGGATCCTGAAACAACTTTTTTTTGTGAAAGTCTCCATAGAGGTATCATCATGTTCATGGAGAATGACCTTGCCATCCATGTCGGTCACAAGAAATTTTACAATTGGATTTCAGTTGTCACAATATCTCAAGAACCACTAATGCCGAGATCTTTTGAAAAATGTGCTTCTATGAGATTTGGCAGGAAATTATGATCCAGGACCATTTGTTTTTATTAATTTTTACTCCTGTGGCAATTTTAGGTGGCCAGTGGTCATGATTTAATCTGCATGTGTCTGCCTGTCCAAAATTTCTCGTGTGCTTATTTCAAGAACCAAACTGCTATGATCCTGAAACTGGTTATTTTTTGAAGATCTCCTAGAGGTATTACATCAGTTTCCATGGGAGGAATGAACCTTTAAAATCCAGGTCACAGGTAAATTTACAAATTGGATTTTCAAGGGTGCACAATCTACTCAAGAATAAAACTAATGGCTGGAGTCTTGAAACCATGTGCTTCTATGAGACTTTAGCACCAAATTATTGCCTCCAGGACCATTTGATCTGGACCTATTGCCCTGGGTGGTAATTTTGGGCCAAAATCTATCGCTTTTTTCAGACTGTTCTGTTCCTATCTCAAAAGCCACTGTTTTATAAACATAAAAGCATCTACATATAAGGCAAAAAGGGTTAAATACTTGGATATATGTTGTGGAAGAAAAAAATTTGAGGATGTGCTATAAACCCTTTTATGTAAAACATGTGAAATATGCACCAAATGGTATCATTTAAGACTTCATTTTCAAAATTCATCTCTGGGCTGCTACAGATCCCTCCTCATCATACAATCAATTTAGGGCTGTGAAATCTGATTTGAGATTTTTTTATCAAAAAATCATTTTCCTTGTTAAGTATAGATTAGAATTGAAGTTTAGACATTCAGCATTTTCAGAGTTCTTGATCAGTGGCCTGCACTGCTCCTGCCTTCACACCCCTGAAGAATGACACTGGCATAATGTACAATTTCCCCCCACTTAAAATGTTCTGCTGCCCATGTTTGGAAGCCATCTCAAAAGCCTGGGGAGGGGTTTGGGTATGGACCAGGCCCATAACAGGGGAGGGGGGTGGGGGGGGGGGTAGAAGATGCTCCCCCCAATTTCAAAAGCACCATCAAAAACCTAAAAATAGCTGAAAAAGGACAAAGTGACAATAACAACCAGAGGGTTTGGTTTTTTGTCAAAAGTTAACATTTAGTAAAAAAAAGTCCACTTTGCCAAATTTGGGGAAAAAGTCCCATGAAAAAAAAAAGTGCCCTTCTCCTACAAAATTCCCGTATGGGCCCAGTGCATACCATACCAGAGGGGGGCATCTTTGCCCCCTCTTCCCCCTGAGAATGAGTGATTTAAATAGGCCATATACTATTCTAACAAATTTTCATATATGCTTCCCCGCCCCCACCCCCCCCCACCCCGAAAATATATGTCCCCCCCAAAAAAAAAATTTGGTGTACGCCTATACGGGCCTGGTTGGGCATCGGAGAGTTCTGAAGTTTAGGACCATATACCAATTTTTACTGAAAAAGGGAACCTGTTCGTTACTATATTCAGAGATGCAGATTAAGCCAAATTTAACACAAATGTGCCATTCTTTCCTAAAAATTGGGACCTTTTCAGTAAAGTTGAAAAATTTTGTATTCAAGCTTGAGGACCCATTACTATACCAAAATTGCCATTAAAAAGGGGTTCTCATTGGGTGACAGCAAGGTTTATACAAAACAAGATTGCAATGGTTAATGACATGTTAGAGGTGCAAAGAAATGCTCATATCAGTTACGCATTCAAAGGGGGGTTTCCATAAGGTGAAACCTTTTCTGAATACTTTTCCTGCACCCTATGAATTCAGAACCTTAACGGACACCTTAACGGAATAACCCACACACGGTTTATGTGCGTTATTTCCGTTAAGGTTTCCGAATTCATAGGGTTTGTCAGAAAAGTATGTCACCGAAAAAAAGGGTGTCACCTTATGGAAACACCCATTCAATAGCCTTATTACTGAATGAGCCCAAATTTTCAAAGCACAGCCCTGTAAGCTCCTGTAGCTGCATCTGCTAACTACTGGGACATCCCATAGCAAAATATGCGGACAGGTATCGGCGATAGAAATCCCGATATGATAACCGGAACAGTATGGCCGCACATACCCCCGAGGGAGGTGGGAAAAAGGAAAACAACGTGCGGAACATGACGCAGAAGGCGGCCAAAAGGCGGAGACTGGGCTAACGCCAGAAGGGACCGCAGGAAAACGAAAATACGCGCCACTCAAACGACTATGATAACGAAACGACCCTGTCTGCGCCCAAACGCTCAGGCAATCCTCGAGCCCACGAACCGACCGTCCGTACCACAAGAAAACGGAAAGGTGCCCAAAAGAAGAAAACAGAAGACCGGTAAAATCAGAGCACGCGTTCGGCAAGGAAGAAAGATAAGCGAAAAGGGAACCCAAAGCACAATAGACTAAACCTTCGAATAAACCGAGAAAACGAAGGCCGCCAGGAAGACAACTAAGGCGATCTAGAAGTCTCTGCGAAGACTGACAATAACCTCGGAACAAACGTATAGGGGTAGAGTGTTTCCTACACATGCTAAAATTTTTTGTAATATATGGTAATTGGCTTATTAGGGGAAGGATAGTCTATTCAGGCAAAGTATCCCTATTATTATACTGGGTTACGTAGTAAGGATATATCCCGCTACTAGATCCGGATACATCCCGCTACTAGATCGATACTCTCCGCTACTTAGTATCGATACTATCCCGATAGCACATTGCTCCAGTGGTCTTTGTCAGTTTCCCGCCAAAAAAACCCCAAAGGGGCTGGCCATTGTGTCTTGTGAGTTGAAATTCTTTGTTATGTAGGAGCACTCTAAAGCGGTGGATACAGTAGGGTGCGTTTATATACATAGTTAAGTTCATCCACTTCCACAATGACACACATCATGGAATACAGGAAGTAGTAGTCCATGTAGCTTAAAACACACTGATCAAAACTATTCAAACATCGTGTAGGGTTCTATACTTCCTTGCTTCAAAAATCTAGGCAACTCAAAGAGTATTACTAAAAAATGCATGCATCAATTTGATCAACCAACGAGCCTACATGTATAATTCATCTGGCCTGCACTCTATGGGACCATGCAGGAAGCTTTAGTTGAACAAATTTTATGGGTTTCTTTTGGTGCACAACGAAAACTGTCATAATTATAAAGCAGTCATGCAGAGGATGCGCTCACAGAGATATAACAGCTAGCACGTCCCCATACAGAATCCATGTTGTAGAAGGATTAACATCCATGGGCGATGAAGAGAATTCAGATATAGCAACACTTTGGGCAGTCATCATTGCATGTGTATTCACACTGAACTGCAGAAGTCTACTAGTGGTTAATGGCAGTTAGTGTACTAGCTTGGAATTTGGTTGAAACTTTGAAATTGGTTTATATCAAGTTACAGGAAGTAAAGAGATGACCAATCATATTCCTTGTCCAGGCCTTTCTGGATTACTAGGGTCTATATGAGATCGCTTAGACTTCCCCACCACACCCACGCAATCCGATTAGTATCCACTGGTGGATCATGTGATATGTTAGCATTTTGATGGTGTTAATCGTGCAGATGTAGTATCTTAAAGGTTACCCCCACTAGCGGAACCTTTCAGATATTAGGTATCCAAAAGTATCCACTAGTGGGTACCCTTCAGATACTAGTGGATCCACATGGAACATGTCATACCTAGCATTTGCTTGGGCTACCACTCAGATACCTAGTATCTGAATAGGATCCACCAGGGGTAGATACCCCAAGCAAAAAATTAGGGGATGAAAATTGAATTCCATTTGGATGCCAAGTAATGGATTGCAAAATGAATGCTTGAAGAGATGCCAAAATGGATGCCAAATATTGATGGCAAAATGGAGCCAAATGGAGTGGTAATGGGAGGCTAAACGGATGCCAAAGGGATGAGAAATGGATGAAAAGGTCAATGCAAAAGGATAAAAAGGGGGATGCAAAATGACGAAAATATGCAAATGAGCGAATCCTCCAAAAAGGAATGCAGGAAATAAGATGCCGTGGATGCCAAAATTTACCTTCAAATAGGATGCCCAGCCAAAAAGATGAAAAGTGATGACAAATGGATGAGAAGAAAGGGATGAGAAATGGATGAAAAGTGGAGCAGAAATGGATGAAAAATGGATGAGAAATGGAGTAGACAATGGATAAAAACTGGAGGAGAACGAACTGGAGGCCAAGGGATTAAAAGTGGATGCAATTTGCCGAAATATGTAAATGAGCGCAGCGGCATCCTCTGTCAGTGGGATCTCAAAATGATGACGTGCTATTGAGTGAGCATCCTGTGTGATCGCCTATAAAAAATAGATGCTGAAATTGTAATAGATAGCTGAGGCCATAATGGTATTTTTTAAAGAACCCAGGTTGCTGTGTACAAATGCCATAGACCTTTCGATAGTGATAGCGCCAACCAGAGGCAATTTCAATAAGGCACCTAATTCATGTTAGCGAAGTCTTACTATGACGTAGATGATTTCATGCAGTATGCCAACTCATGATTGTCCTATCCTGAATTATTTAGGATCTCTGCATAGTGGAGGGGCTATGTCTCAGAGAGTGATTTATGAAGTTCACTGTTAATTGTTGGGCGTAAACCATTATAAAGGTATTTACTGGGTCTGATATTCAGGGAAACACGATGTTGCCATTTTTTCCGTTTACCTTTCGGGACCGGACAGGAGGTCCAAGGTCAAAATGGTCACACATCATCCAAAGTCTATCGACCTTGGTATCAAATGTGGCAAATTCACAAGGAAATGCATATGATATTTTATTTTGTTACTTGAGCTTTTGTTTCTTGTTAGATGCAAATAAGCTAATTAGAAGCAATAATATGCATACATTTGCCTTGTAGTGCAGACCCCACGGGTGAGTTTCCTGTCACAAAGAAGCGTTAGGACTCATGTTTTTGCACAATGTATAGTGACCCTTACACAACCCATTATACTGTGCGATGATGCCCATGCTAAGGAAACCAAGTTTTCATGACATGTACAAGAGAAATGGTTTGATGTATAGTCGTTACCAGCCTTTTGGTAACACGGGTTACCAAGGGGGGGGGGTTGGTTACCACCACCTTGAGAATTCGTTAATACGCACCCGAGGCTTATGATTTGGATAAACGTGGATAGTTTGATCATCCTCTTCCATTGACTACCAAAATTTAAAAGTACCAAATACCTAGTATGGCGTCACACTGACGTCATTTAAAATCATTGTGCACAACAAAATTGGAGTTTCATCGAACATAGGCGAAATCCAATTTTGCGCTACAAAATGCTAGGAATATCGATTTTTATGCGGTTTTCAGCTCTAACTGATGGGATGACTAGGTTTACATAAACATAGCGTTTTAAAGCCATACTGTGATTTATTTAAAAAAATGTACCATAAAATAATCTGTAGGTGGCAAACCCCCCCTACCTGCGACTTTGAGGGCATTTACCCATAACCCCGGTGAAGGTGCTACCGACCTTCACATTTTCGCTAAAATGACCAGGAAAGGATGAGATGCAGAAGATACCATAACCTGTTGGTTTACGAAAGCTTTGGCATTTTAGCGCACCGGGCAAAGTTCACTGGGGGGGTGGTACCACCCCACACCCCCTTGGTAAGACGAGGGTTAAACCCAAATCTATGGAATGAATTGTGGTTCTTAAACGTGCAAACAACCCCGATTCGCACTACAGAGACAAAGCTAGTGTTGCTTTTCAGTCTCAGCCACTGTGTGATTTTTTTAACATTCTTACATCCAGGGACCATTTTGGAATTTATGGACAAAAATCAACAAATTCCTTTGCCCTTTTGTGGGTTTGTGTATGTGTGCATGTGTGTGTGTGTGTGGTGGGGGGGGGGGTAGGTTACGACGGTAACTGATTAATCTGGGATATTCACCATCTCATACTACCAGTACCCACGTTCATGAACAAACTATAGCTAAGGGTTATGTGATTTGAATTAGGTCTGTAATAATTAGGACATTAACTTTAATAGGGGGTTATTGGGGCCTGATTAAGCCAACATTCTATACCCTAAGACAGAGGAAATAATGATCAATGTTCAATGAAACACAGGTTCATCAAAGGAAAGAAGCTAAATTGACGATGAGAAACAGTGTTGTTAGAACCACTTAAAGAGTTGTGAAAACGTATGGTTGAACAAGAATATAAATCTATCAATCTATGGAATAAGGGGAAAGGAGACAATTTTTCCATGTTCTGTCCTATTTTTTTATGGAAAGAAAAAATAACAATTTTGTGTGAACCTTTTTACTGTGTAAACAATCAGTTAATAAACAATGGGCATTTAATAGAGCTATATGGGGGATAAAATTAACTTGATCTTGCTTTTAGCCTATAGACTATTCAGGGTCTATGGTTGAAGGAGACATCCTCATACAAAAAATGAAGAGAATACACAAAACTTTGTCTTTTTTTACAAAACTGTGTAAACAGACTATGGTTTACCAAACAAATGGTCATTAATAGCAGCTGTGATGCATGGGGTTTGGGTATATGCAGCGGGGATTCTCAACACAAATGACCCATATGGGACTTGCACAGAGATCAGTCTCATTTTAGCCCCTTTCTTCTGCCAATTTTGGTATATGCAGTTGAGACAGCAGGTTCACGCTGGCATGCTTTATTTTCTTTTTCCCTGAAAAAACAATGGTTGCAGCGCTGACCTCTCCAGTTGGTTGAAACGTTGGAAACAACTTCGTTTTGGGGGCTTCGTAAATACTTTGTTTCATTTTACAAATATTGCAGAAATGGTTCAATGGCAGCCATTAACATTTAGTTTTTTCAAAATTATAATTATAATTATAATGATATTTTTGGGGGTTGAAAAAAACAAGGATGAAAAGTGAAAAAAATCGTGTTTAATAATGCGTGGTCTTTACAAAGTCAGGATCCCCACATCATTTTAAAGTTGAACCAAATCATACAGTACATCTTATCTGTAAAAAAGGTCTGTGCACGTGAAGCTGTAATCTGTTTGGAGAAGCGAAGACCCACGTTTAGTTCATAGATTGCCAGATTGAACATGAATCCCCCTATAACTTTAACAATGGAAAACATCACTGATTTGCACGTTTTCTGTGGTGGGGAATCAAAAAGAAAGCAAAGGACGCGTGTCTTTTGTGTTTGGTGGCAATCCATGCCTTATGACCTCGTAAACAATTTCTACGGTTATCATTGTGTCACTGTGACCTCAGCTGACTTATGAACAATGGTCGTTTTTCAAATATTTTCTCCAATCGGCCCCTTTTTTTTAAAAAATTGTTGGGAAAATTAGTCAAATTTTCTCAATGTGAATAAAATTTCCACTAAGGGAAAAAAAGCAAATAAATTTGGCATTAAAATTGGCCCCATATTTCGCATCTCTGGTAAAAGCATCTGGTTCCCTTTTTTGGCAAAAACGGTTTAGCTATGGTACTACTTCTGGGGGCACGTCCCCTACCCAAACCAACCTGAGCTCCCCCCCTCGGGTTAGGTGACTATCTTGATCTTGCTTTAGACGAGACTATCCAGGGTCCCTGGATGGAATCGAATATGAAACATCAATACATGTGACTGCGACAAGATATAGTATAATACTTTGTATCTGAAGTGCGAATCGTGGTTATTTCACGGTTAATAACGACAAATTGTTACATGGATTTGGTATAGAAACATCGATCATTTTCTCTTGCAACATTTTACAAAAACAAACTTACTTACTTTACTAACCCATGGGGATTAGGCTAATAGCAAGACATAATGGGGATTGTGTAAGGTTCATTCTTACATTTAAAGCAGGTAGAGTGTTTAAGATGAATACAACTTTGCAAGAATCGAGGCCTCATCTGCTTTGGACAGGACGGGGCCTGCATAAAGGCAATGCATATTATTGTCTCTATTAGGTTTTTGCCAGATTACGAAAAAACAAAGGTCACATAAAAAAAATTAAATATCATATACAATATTCTTGTGAAATTTGCAACTTTTGATACCAAGGTCGCTATACTTTGGACGAGTATGACCATTTTGACCTTTGACCGGTGTCAAGGTCATAAAAGGTCAATTGAAAAAATGGCAACATCGATTTTTGAATAGTCAGACCCAGTAGATTACATTTATGGTGGTTGCCAACAATTAGAAAATATGAACTTCATGAAATTTTACATAGACCCGTCCACTAGCATGGTCCTGACCCAATCAAGAATAGCCTCGTCCCCGCAACCCATTTTTACAGTATTCTATTTGCTTCTTTGTTGCATCAGATATGTGATGTGGAGAAATGAGCTCGGCCAATGATGGTCCGCAACAGATGGCTGAAAATCATAGATGTGGCCTACATTACATGAGCGTTGCATGGTCCAGCGGGCACCATGCGAGAGTTCAAGTAAGCATACAGTTTGAGCAATGATTGATGTTTGCTATATGTTGTAGTCTCCAGAATTATGTACCATACAACAGTACACACGTCAATTAAAGGCTCTATAGCACTTGAGGTCAGAAATATAATCGTTGATGTTGTTGGCACTAAGGCTATGCTTGATGCTACGGTAATTTAGCCATAGGCTAATCAACCCGGCCTACATAAACCAAAGGCAATTTAATGCTCAAAGTTTGACATAATAGGCCTAGTCATTCAAACATAGAGTTCCCTATAGATAGCCTAGCAATGGCCTACCTGTCGGGGATGTGTTTTAGCAAATGGTCTTTATACTAGCTAGCTCTTAGTTAATGCATCATGATCCAAAAATATGCTAGACTAGCTAGATCAATGTGAGTTCACCAGGCTAGGGTATCTAAAGGTTAATTTTGCATAAAAACAGAAAAAGTAGGGTCACTAAAGTAGTAACCTAGTGGCCCAACCTGGGCCAAATGGTTGGCATTTCTTTACTCTGCATGCCCTTGGCGCAAAATTTGACAGCTTGACTTAAAACAGCTCCATTTGTTCTAAGTTATATAGTTAAATATTGACAGCATCGCTAACTTCTCCCCCAATCTATCCATACCTTCCCAAAACTCCTGGCCCCAAATAATCCTCAGCAATCATCTATATCTGCTCAGCACAGGAGAATTCATCCATGGAAAGGAGAGCACATGTAAATGTAGACATGGCATTATATTGGCTCCAAGAAGAATGACAGTTAAGTTTCAATAGTGGACATCCTTTTGCACCTATCACATGAACAATGCATGACCAATGCATGTTCCTAGAAGCTTGCTAATGCGCTCATTTGCATATATTTTGTCATTTTGCATCCACTTTTTATCCTTTTGGCATTGACTTTTCATCCATTTCTCATCCATTTTGCATTCATTTGGCATCCATTTTGCATTCATTTGGCATCCATTTTGCATTCATTTGGCCATCCTTTTCATCTCTTCAAGCATTCATTTTGCATCCATTACTTGGCATCCAAATGGCATCAATTTAATCGCTAATTTTGCCTTGGAGTAATTAATTGCGAGTCCTGCTGCATCCTCGACATGGCTTTGGCATCCAATATGACAGCCAGATCATTACATCACATTTTCAATCTCAGCTGGCATCCTTTTACTTTCCTGCAGCATCCATTTTCAGTGCTTTGGCATACACTTTTAAGACATTGGCATCCATTATGCCTCGTTTGTATGTTTGGCATCCTCAATTTTCATCCTTTTGCCTCTCGAACATCCAGTTCACATCCATTTGGGCATCCTGTTTTAATGTTCAGCATCGCTTTAATCCACTATTTGGCATCCATTATACATCATTTGCAAGCTTTTGGCCTGCTTGGCATCACTTTTTCATCTCCCGCATCTCTGATCCAATTTTCATCCATTCTGCATCCTTTTTGCATCCATTTTGAGGATGCGAGTTTGACTTGGGAATGGAATATATCCCAATAAGTACCCGCTAGTGGATACTTTTGGGTACCTTCAGTTATACAGCAAATATAGTACCAGAAACTATCCCGTATGTTCGGGAACTGTGCCGATACCCTTTTCTTTTGCTATGGGAATGCTTTGCCCATTGCCCAACGTTGACATCACATGTCACCTCATCTATACTGGAAGGTGAACATAGAGAACCTATTTTTGGCCACATCTCTGTTTCGGCATGTGTTGAGAAACCCATCTGGGCTCAAAAGCACTGACCTAAGAGTGTTTGTTTGGATGTTGTGATAAAAACATTTTAGTTTTAGGGGAGGAAAAATTGAGACAAAAAATGCACTTGAGGATGACAGTTCCTTTTTTTGTTCCGCATGCCCAGAGGAGGGATGATTGCATAGACTGGGAGATCTTGTATTTATTCAAGAGGTGCATTGTTCATAATTACGGATATTGTTCTCAGTGAATCAGAATTTATAACATGCTCGAATAGCACTAGCCCGAACCAATTCTAGGAGTTAAGTTGTCAGGACAATTTGTTCATGCTGATTGGGCAAGTTGTGAGTCGTGGTAAAACACAAGAATTAGCCAAAGCTAGCGGCAGGCGAGTTGTGAAAACGTTAAGCTTTTTATAAGCTTGTTTACAAGAAATACGTAAATGTTGTGCTAAAGCGGGGTTGGGCACTCACATATGGAAATGGATACAGATGCATGTAACTTAAAGACACTATCAGTTATCCAAAGAGTCAAAATATTATAAATTTGCAGGAATAGCTTAAAAGTGAAGGATAAGCCTGCTAGAAATCTCTGAAGTTACTTTTCCCATGAAGATGACGAAAAGGAAGCAAACGCACGGTGTAAAGAATATGAATTCCATCCAATTACGTGTTGTAGTAAGTGTCCGAGCGGACACTAATGACTAAAATATCTGATTTTGTCCTAATAGGGTGCTTCTGGTCCTATCATTATAGGGTATTTAGGATACCTATACTTGTTACAGGAATGCAACAAATCTGCTTTTGATGATTTTTTGATTTCTTGATTTAGCAAATCACTGGTAGTGCCTTTAAAGATGGCATTTTCAAATTGGCATTTGGTGATAGAGTATGTGCAAAAAATGGCGGTCTTTGGGTGAGACCAAAGCCAAATGCTCATAAAAAGGGTCATATGGGTGCAAATTTGCTAAATTATAAAAACGGGGGTCTTTGGGTAAAAATGTTGGTGAAAAAGCATAGGTCTGTGGGCGATTTTTTCATAATCAAGTTAAACTAGGGGTCTTGGGACCGTGGTACATTTTTAAAAAGTAGTCTTGGGTGATGATGATAAAGGTCTTAACAGCCTTTCATATGTTTCTCTTCCGAAGAGGAGTATACTCACCCCAATTTGATACTCTAATAATGAGTAATGACACCTAGCATGCCTCATACTGACTTGACAGGATCTGTAGAGCATGGTATTCATCAGTTTGGTATAACACCTTTAAAACCAAACTATATTGGAAGGGAACAGAAATGGAATGTGGATGGATGGGTGTCTAGATGTATGTGCACAAAAAAATGAACACCTCTATTTTCACAGCTATTATAGGTCAACACATGTTGATAAATTTCAAAGAGTTGGAGAGAGTTAGAGCTTTTGAACTACCTCAAGACATGTAGGGTCAAAGGTCGTGTAGGTGTTATGTCGGTGGGGACACAACAATTGTGAGTTTTGCTTTTGAGTCTTAGAATTATATCTCACACTCCAAACTTACAAGGAAAAATGACAACTACAATATCAACAGACTTTATATCTCTGTTTTTGTTCCTTACGAATATTTGTGTCCATATTCTGAAAACAATGCTACTTTTCAGTGGTAGTGTAATAAATGCAAATTATACATAATCAAGAGCCTTTCAGGGAAGATATTATGTTTGAATGGACTTTGTAACTTTTTGCCTCCAGATCATTCAAGCATGCAACTAATAACCAGTCAGTACTAAAGGTCCCGGTAGACGCGTTGGACCCCCCCCCCCCCGGGTTTTCTTATCACGCGTCTGTGCAAGATTTTGCCAAATACACGCGGCATTTATCGGAAATTTTCGTAATAGGTCGTTTGCCTATTGTTTTGAAAAAAAACCAAATACTCGCTTGTCATGTTGTTTGGACCAGAAGTGATGGCCAATATGTAATGTGTAGAAGGTTGGCTATAATCTAAGATCAAATTTGATTATATTGTAATCAAGAAATTTAAAATGAATTAACGTGAAAAAACATGAAAAATCCATGTATTTCAAGAAATATTCCGACAGCTATTTTCTAACCGTGGTCTTAACTTTCTCCAAAGTTTTGAATGTTTACTAGCAATGCTATTCTTTAAAATATAGACGTTGGCGCTTCTATCATGCGATTTTCTTTTTTGTGGGCCATTTTTCTTGGCATGAAACCACGGTTCAAGAGTAGGCAAGATTCACCACAATTTGACGGTATCAATGTTCCCCCAAGTACATACCACGAACAACAAATGAACAAAGAAACGGCTCCATGCCTTGTGCATTACGTGCGTAGGCAGCGCATTATTTTACCATTACGCAGCACATGCTTTAGAGTCGCACATTAAGAAAACCTGTCGTCCGCTTAAAGCAACGATTACCTTAATTTTGAGTTTTTTGTGTTAACAAAACACACTATACGTGATTTTCACACGTGGTCTTAGGTTTTCTCATCCATTCCCCTTGACAATGAAACATTTTTACGAAGGTGAAACATAAACCTGTCTTGCTGTGTCATTTTTAATATGTTGGAATCGGTGATTTTATAGGTTAGTGCAACGCAAAATATATTAAAATTGTCGACAAAACGCTCGAAAAAAACACTGTTTTTCTCAGTAAATTTAATATAAATTTGATATCATACACTAGTTTCATATATTCAAGAATATTTGTCCCCCCCCCCCCCCGCCCCCCCCCCCCCCCCCAAAAAAAAAACTGGGATTTAATATTTCATATATGACCATTTTCCCATAAAAATTTGGATTATTCGTGCACCTCTATTCGCCATACTTGGGGTCACGGCAGTTTTTTACTGGTGTGTGCACAACAAATCTGGACAACTTACTCGGGCCGCGTGCTCACTGATACAATACAAGCCCTGTTCACCTGAACATTTCAGATATTTTTCGCAGGTGATTCTTTTGTATTCTGGGAGACATGTTTGGCCGCTAAGTTACTTATTGACCTCCTTGTGAAAGTGCTCTCCAGGTGCATATGCATTCTCTGAAACACAACATTTGCTAGTCATATAGTTCAAAGAAATTGCTGTTGTGAAGTGTAAGGGCAATTTTTGCCTGACCTTTAACCGACTCTCAAACAACCTGCATATTGTTACTTCCATACAGGGAAGCATCTTCAAGAGCATTGAAGGGCACCCTTGCTTGAAGTTGGTTGGGCGATCCTGACAGCAGCAGAATCAGAAGCCAGAGAACAGGCCATGATGGGATACTGGTCAAAGGTATCGTAAGTTCAGCCTACCCGAATATGACATTTGATGCTGGTGAATATAGGAAACTCCAGAAAGATGTGAGTTTTTCATTTCTTTTATTTAAAGGACAACAGTGACATGAAAAGATATTCAATGAAATGGACCCCTTACTGAAATCCTTCCACAAATTTGAAAACATTGGGGTTTTATATTTTTGTTAAAAAAGGAGGAGTAACTAATAATATGATTTTCCTTGTAAGCTTCATTCTCAGCCCATGATCCTGTACTCACTGCTAGAATTTAAATCAAGAGTGTGTTTGACCTTAAAAATAATTGCAGCAGAAAAATGTGGTGTTTGTTATATTAGAAATGATGAGAGAATAACTAAAAAGTCTAGAAGCTTGGGGAACATTTTATTTGTCAGGGGCAAGGTTTGTATAGGGGAAAATATAATAGGTATAATTTTACTGAAATCTCTACCAAATTTTGGCCATGTCCTAAGATAAAAAGAGTATAGTTTCCCCCATCTTTGTGGTTATAGTTTATAGGTATAGGGCAAATAAAGGTTCAACGTTTACCCTGGGGTAACATTTTTAGAATGCTCCGATTCTTTTCAAAATTCTTCATATAATTCCCAAAGGACCAGGGAATATTAATACTTGCACTATGTTACCATTGATATGTAAATAGAGGTAAAAATAACAATGGTATACATATCCTATGCGAGGTCATTAATTCTTACCATCTAATTTACATACTAAAATGTCAAATGCATGGCAAATATGCATTTCCGTTATAGATATGACCGACAAACAATTTGAGATAGTTTCATCAAATCGGAGCACTCTGAAAGAATGACCCCAGGATGACCTTGAACAGTTATGAGCCTACATAACTGAAAACTAATGATCGTGATATATAGCAAAAAACTAGACCTTTTTTTTAATCCTCAGAACCAGAAAACACAATAGACCTTTGGCAGGCCCGTAACCCGGATTTTTAGGGGGGATTTTTTTTATTGTTTTCTATTGAATTTTTTTTAAAAGGGGACTTTTTCCCCAAATGTGGCAAAGAAGGGCCTTTTTTTAACCATTTTGGGGGCAAAAAAAAAGCACAAAAACCCCTATTTTTTGCTCGCTAGCTCGCAAATCTATTTTTTTACCTTTTTCAGATATTTTTAGGGGCTTTGTGGAATTTAGGGGGTTCGTATGATCCCCTTTCCCCATGGTTTCGGCCGCCTGCCTGTTTACTTTTGACTCTTGTCCAAAATTACCCCCCATTTTTTACATGTTCCCCATTAGGTAGAGTCATTTACATGAGACCGTGACCTTTTTAGGATACCTTTTTTCTTGAGTGGATTTGGCAAAATGGACCAATTTTAACAAACAAATAGCTTCCTATACACATCCCAGAACTGACGGCTAACTTTTTTACAGAGCGTTGTCAAAATGGCGACCGCATTTTAAAATACTTAAAACGTGATATCTCTGGGAAACAGATGGCTCAATGATGAATGAAGTATTATTTCCCACTAATTCTAGAACAAAAGATTCAGTTGGAGTGATGTTTAATACATATAAATGCCATCTTGACCTCTAAATCCAAGATGGCTGCCGACATTACCTTGGAAATATAAATATCCTTTGCTCAGTTATGTAGATGACAAAATAAGTTGTTTTCCTTTCCTACTAATTTTGCCATGAGAAAGCAATAGAATTCTAATTGTAGCATTTTGAGATTGTCTGCTATCAAAATTCAAGATGGCGACTAGATGACATCTTGAAAATGAGATACTGCCATATTATCTCTGGCAACACAGGACCTTAAGGAACAAGCATTGATGTATTTCATACTAGTTTGTCAGGAAAATTTCACTGGAATATTGTATACAACATTTGCGACAGTTGAATTGAAAAATGAAAATCCAAGATGGTGGCTAGCAGCCATCTGAAAAATAAAAAAAAAATAACTATTTGACACCAATGCCCTAAAATTGACAGATAAGGTATCCTTTTTCTAATTTTGGCATGGGATGATGTTAGATATGAAATGACTCTCCTGTGTAATAAGACGTTTGAAATGTAAACTATCTTATAGAGCAGAAGCAGGGATATCATAGGGGCCTTATTTAAGAGTTGTTTACCCCCACGGACAGAAACGGTTTAACAACTTTGGTATTAGTATGGACCCTCTTTATCAATGCTAGGTAGTTAGTGCTCTCAAATTGTGCATAACTTTTTTTCAACCACGGGGGCCAATTTAATGTTAAACATGGTGTCAAAACTTTTAAAATGCTCCAATCAAGTGAATGTATGCCCATGGTGGTCCATCTAGTCATAATGGATTACAAACATTATAAGTTTGTACCACCCACGACCATTGCGTTTATAGGTGAAAATGACTTAAAATGACTAAAAAAAAGTCATCTCATTTACCGGGGTCAATGTTAACAGTTAATCTGATTATATGTTAAATATTTGACATATATTGATTGAGGAAAGAGGATCCAAAGGATAGTTTTGATTATGTTAAACGTTTAATACCCGAAGGGTCAAATAAGGTAAACACCAAATTGGCGTATGTTGCCCTATAACCTATTTTGTAGCATATCTTGACAACTATGCATTGCAAATACGACCATATCCTTATTTTGACCCATTAAGCTAGATGAACAACCCTTTCATTTTTTTACCAAATTGAGAAACTTATGGATTGTGACCCCTTCTGTACAAATGGAAATTGACCCTTTTGTACATTAGCCATTTTTACTCTATAAATCCAAAACAATGGTCACAAATGGTACAAAAATATACATTGTTGGAATCCGTATGATAGTGGACAACATGGCATGACATTTTAACATGAGTGGAGCATTTTAAAAGTTGTGCCCTGTGTGATCCTTTAGATTGGCCCCTACTTAAAAAAGAGGACCCACAATTGGACAGTAGAATACTGATATAGGGTCCGTACTATCTACCAAAGGTGTCAAACCTTTTCTGTAGTGAGGGTGAAACGATGATGTTTGACCTGGATACATGCTCCTGCTCTATGTGAGTATAATTACTGGGGGACACTGAACTGTTTTGCAGGTGGGGTATCGCCATGATTTATGAACTTCGGGGGCTTTAGAAAATGATTGGTTGCCAAGTACCAGTATAGGGTCTTATGAATAACTCTTTGAGAAAATTTACAGGTCGTAGAGCTGGAATTTGGCTAAAGTTTAGCTCAGAGGCACAATTGTGCTAAAAGGGACCCTTTAGAACTGAATTATGTTTCATCTGGGGCGTAGAACTGTGGAAGAGATGAAAAATGATGGTATAAAGGGGCACAGGCACGTTTTCACAACATTTCTTAAAAGAGCTGGATATATTAGATTATAATAGCCAACTAGAAGGGACCTAATTTCAAATCGAAATTAGTTGGTAATTTCAGCCTTTCTCGCATGCAATTCGATCAAAGTGATTGCGACAAGTCTGTAATTCTTGACACGGAGAATACAACAACTATGTACAAGCCCGCATATAATGCTCAGAGAATCTCAGGGATCCAGTGTGTGAAACACAAACACAAAAACTTGATCAGTGTAGGTGTTGTGTGATGGGATTGGCGGCATTCATCATTACTGTTCTTTACTGGGTATGGTGTGATCGTAATTCTGGGATTGTGATAAAGACAAGAACACACATTGCAGATTGCCTAGACAAATCTAAAAAAAAACATATTTGCTAGCGTCGTGTGGTATGGAACTCCTTTGAGACCAGAGGTTCTCAGCGAATTGGAGAAGTTTGTCATTCCACGCATATATTGTGATGCAAAAAGAAGGATGGATGTTGTTGAGATTTAAGAGTTACAAAGTTGAGAGTAGTGAAAAGACGACGATCACCCTATTTCTTCCACACTCAGATAGTCTTTGTCCGCCCGCACTTAGAGCAAGCAATTATCTTACAAGACTCCAGAATAATATCCATCGAAGTGGTTCACGGATGGCCTATTTTTGCAATGGGTTGTAACCTTTTAACAAAAATACCATCTGAGAGGATTAAGCTGAGACATGGTTACTTGGTACAAACATTGTGAAATTTCTAATTCCGAATAGGAGCAAATACGAACTTCAGCCTTTGTTTTATATAGAAAGTATAAGCATAGACAAGACAGTCTCAAAATGCTACAATTAAAATTCTCTTTGCTTCTCATGTCAAAATTAGTGGGAAAACAACTTATTTGTCACTCAATAATCTGAACAAAGCTATTTATATAATTTAATTTCCAAGGTGATATCGGACAACATCTTGGATTTAGAGGTCATTATGGCATTTATATGTAATAAACATCAATCCAAGAGATCTGTTGTGTAGAATTAGTGGGAATGACACTTCCTTCCTCATTGTGCTCCATCTGGTTTCCAAGATATATCTTTTTGTTTATTTCAAATGGCAGCGGCGGCCATTTTTGAAAAACGCTCTGTAAAAAGTTAGCCGTCAGTTCTGGGAGGTGTTTAGGAGCTATTTTTTTTTTTAAATTGGTCCATCTTGCCAATTCCCATCAAGAAAAAAAGGTATCTAAAAATGGTCCGGATCTCATGAAAATGGACTCTACTACATATTGTTGATTTCTAGACTTTTTCACAAATTTAAAATTCTGTGCCAATTTAAAAGTAAAATACTTCAAAAAATGTTCTGTTGAATTTTTTTTAGGTCAAACAAACACTTTCTCGTACTACTGGCTACTGCAAGTATTTTATCAAACTTGAAAAGCATGCCCGCTAATCCTACCTTGTCCAGATCAATAGCTACTACAGCCTGAAGTACAATGTTTGAATCCCAGTCTGAATCTTTTGAATTGTGTCAAAAACAATGCCAATACCCGTAAATTCTGGCAGGGATGTGAACACTTTGATTTTCTGTGGCAAGAATTGCAGAGAGCAAAGAACTGCCATAACTCTTCTGTATTTACTGTGTTTGCAAATGTAAACATCCAAATTGTTTTCAAATTTGTGGGATTGGATTTCAGTAAGGGTCCAATTCAATATGTCTGAATATTGTTTTCATGCCATTGCATCCTTAAAGAGCCACTCTCAGCCCTTTCTTCAAAATGTAAATAAATCCGCCCCCCTTTTTTCATCAAAGTCCATTTTTTGGCACTGTTTGTAGTGGCAATGTTAGTAGTAAAAACCCATGTAGTGGCTAGCTTAACAACGCCCATATTTGCCAAGAAATGACATTTTTCTGCATTGTTTACTAATAAAAGTCGGGATGCGACTTTATTAGCCAACAAAATCAGTCCGTAAATTGCATCTTCAATACCACTTTAAAATGCTTTAGTGTCTGTTTTCACAAAGAATGGTAATATAAGTGTTGATATGACTTAACACATCATTTAAAGACAACATGGGCATTTTGAATTGGAAAAAAATGAACTATTTGGCTTTATTTATATGAAATAGAGTACACAGTGGGTTGATATTAGGCAGATATTG